>CATIWK010013996.1:0-31993 GCA_949634005.1 Mallotus japonicus | reverse complement strand
GTAACAAAAGTGTGCAGATTTTATGTTTGTTTACATTCATAGCTGGAGTATAGGCCCAAAGCTTGACAATTACTTCCAAGTTCATCGTGTTAATGCTTGGATAAAGTACCCAACTCCATGATTTCTATCTGGATAAGGTTTCGGTCCCAAAGGAACATGAGTTCTATCTTGTTTATGCAGCGACGTAGAATGTTTTTTTTTTTGCTTTTTCTTTTGCCTTTTCTTTTGCATGTAAGCAACATCTTCAAAACATCAAGGAATTTCTAACAGACAAGGAAAGTGTGTTAGTTAACAAAGAAGATAGAAGAGGCATTAAGTTGCTTGGTTGGCAATGCTATCCTACTAACAACAACGTCAGTGATGGCAAATTCTTAAGGATAAGAACGCTATATCCATTATCCAATCAACATCTGCTCCATAAGCAACTGTTATGGATTAAAAGCTGCTTTATCATTCTAGATATGTTGCTTTCATCCATGGATGATTTTTTTTCCTTCTCCCATATATACATAAATGCTATTTCAGCCTACCAAAAATTATAATCATTCATGTTTAACTACAGTGAATAAAGATTAGAGTAATTTAAGCCCTAATTCAATAATTCATCTAGTATTTTATCATTTGAAAGATAGAATTATCCATACTCATCCTTTTATCACAAAGTATCGAAATTGGATATGTATTATGGTATTATGAATGTGTGGCTGAGGTGGGTCCATTTTTTTTTTAAATGTGTAATATCCACCCAGTTAGGCCAATTTTGAGGAGGCTGGCTGTCTTGGCAAACTGTACTAAACCAATCATAATGTTTTTTTTCATTTATGTATCAAAATTTTCAGCTGTTTCTTAATTACTCGAATATTTGATCACATTCCATGTCTAATCACAGTCACAGAGGGAAAAATCCAACCCCACCATGGAATCTTGCATGAAATAAAAGTCACATTCAATGACATTAATAAGGACTAAAGATGGATTTGGATTGGCTGTATGGTTGGAATTAATGGGTTGGCCTTGTTGGCATTGTCTCCAAGTAAAATCTAATCCTACCTTTTTCCTTTTTCAATTGCATATATATATACACATACATGCATGCATGTACAATTTGTAGTTAATCTTATTCAAAGTTGTGTTTTTTCTTGGTCAAATTTAGAAAAAATAAAACTTGCCTCTGAAGTGATCCTCTTAATATTTAATTGATTTTTTATAGTTCAAATGGTTAGTGTTAGTTTTGAACATATAAGAGAGCAAGAATTCGATATTTGGTATTTCATATTTTTCTGTCAAGAAAAAATGTCACGGAATATACGTTAGCAGCTAATTTGTTAAATTAAAATGATATTATTTTAAAGAAGTTATAAGAACATAATGATCATCAAAAATTTCTTTTCCTATGTGATATGCAGGTAAATTACAAGCAAAATCATCAGTATCATCATGTGAAAATTAATGTGATCAATAGTTCTTGATTTTAATTCTCTACATATAGACAGATAAGAAATAAAGTTGTCAATGGCGGAAAGTGGATTTATCATATAAAGTGTTTAGTTATCCAACTATATAAATACGTGAGGCTATAGTTAAAGGATAATGTTAATATGAGGAAATGGATAGAGACTGTCTACAACAAAATCTGTTGATACTTTATTCTATTAATTATTTTGCCCGTAACACATTTTTAACGGAAAAAGATTGCCCAATTTATTATTCCATATGCTATACACGCCACAATATATATATATATATATATAACAATCTTTATCCAAATTTAAACCCAGAATGCAGGTCCAATACTCGAAGCCATGAAAAAATGTAAATAGAAAGATAATAATAAAAATTCAAATTCAACCGGATTTGAGTCATATCTCTCTCTCTATATATATATATCATCTTTACATTCTACTTATACAATACTAACATAAGCATCAGAGTTCTTATTGAAAAATCATACGAGTTCAAATTAATTCTTCTTGTGGCAGTTGTACATGTTCAAAATAAAAATTCTTGAACGAGTTGTCAATTCTATATTTATATCCTTTAATTTTGGGACCCTTCTCCTTTAGTCCTTTGCTTTGGAAGCAACTTGTGCAAAGAAGGCCACACATACAGTTTGATCGAGATATTTTGTTTCTTGCTTGACACAAAAGAAATAATTTCCAATTTTTTTGTTGATTAAACAATTAAGATTCTTCGTCTCATGTTCATATCAAACATATAATTTTGATATTGACGGATTATGTAGTAAGAGGACAATCTTTTCCTTTTAAATCAAACGAAAACAAATTTTATAAATTGATAATCAGAGAATTCGAATTTTACATCTCATAATATCCTTAAAAAGTGACAACTATTATATAATAATTAACTACTTATTTTTTAACATTTCAATTTAATTTTTTTTTTATAAAATTTAAACTATTCAACTCGAATTTAAAGACATTACAACTAGCTATAATCTATCAATATGTTCAACATAAATATGGGTACATATCGTCATCCTATATTTACATATGCAATGATTGTGTAACTTCGTTTGGTTGCAATACATGAAAAGATGTCATTAAAAGCTTGGGACACATTGGTTTCTTCAAAAAAAAAAAAAAAAAAAAAAAAAGCTTGGGACACATTGGTTTTTAATTTTTATGGTTACTTGGTTCTTACTTCAATTTGGTAGTTAATCAATTGCTAAATAAATTAATTAAAGGGCAACGCTATTTATATACTCATATTGGTAGGTAAATAATGCTAAATATAAGGAAATAATTGGAAGTTAGAACTTGTATATCTCATGAATATGGTCCAACTGTAATCATATCAACTAATGATTCTTGAAAATAAATATCCAAATTATTGATATTGGATGTGGAATGTGGATCATGCATTATACCATCTGTATAAACTACTATATCCAAATCCATATGATCATAAGCATGCAAAGGAATCATGGAGATTATATATGTATATATTACACAATCCTTCACGATAGATTCAAGCTTGTATATTATTTATAAAATAAGCTTTTCATTTTCCTGCTGAAATTGAGCATGGATTACAGTTCAGAACATGGAGAAGAGAAATTAATACTGTCATCAGTAATAAGACAGAGATGGGTTCTTTGTTTTCTATGTAAAGGTGTAAAATGTTGTCACGAGAGGTAACTTTTTTGTGTTTCAGGCCTAATGTCACGTGTTAGAAAGTATCATGTACAGTCTTTTCAGTAAATACAATGGAATATGTCCAATAAATAATGAGAAATAGAGAAGAAAACTTCAGAAATAGACCATTCTCTATTGGTTTTCTATGGGTGCGTATAGCTTAGCAGGCGACCTTTCAGTATGAGTCAGAAAATTTGACTTCTTTTTCTTTATTTAACTCCTAATCAATGGTTTGAAAATACTTAAATGATCAATGTGGTAAAAATAGATATTAAGATAGTGTTGTTTTGGCTTCAAAAAAAAGATAGCGTTGTTGTTTTTTTTTTTTTCTTAACCACTGGTATTCAAAGTTTATTGAACTCTGACTGATTCGGTTTGACTCGAATCAGATCACAAGAGCGGTAAAAATTTCTCAATAACTAATTTAACGCGACACTAGCTAGAACTCGAATTCGAGACCTTGAAACAATCTCTGTCAATTGATTTCAATGATTGTTAGTAGATAGTGTTATTTTTTAATGGAACTTGAATAATTGGATTCATATTAATTACACCCTTATAATTATCGGCTACGAATTAGACATTTGACTCAGCCAAGAGACAACACTCAATTATTCACCTAATACCCTGCTGAACCTGCTGTAATTTGACGATTAAAATGATGAAAATGTTATACATGGAGAATTTTCTCATTCTTTGGTTAATGTCAAGAAAAACCAGCCAAAATAATTGTAAAAATTTTCTGCATTTAGCTAAGGTAGTGCGACTAACGTGCCACAGGGAATAAAGATATTATTTACTGAGAAAGATTCGTATATAGTCCGTGACCACATGTAAAATCTATCTAAAATATAGGCCATTTTTTCTTGAATTTTTATTGCTCATCATGCTTGCTTATGCCTAGCTGACTATAATTCAATAATTTACTGCTACTATATAGCTTGTGCATAGTGACTGCCAACTGCGTGCTCTACTCACCCACTCCTTATCTTTTTACTTTCTTCGCTTTCTCTAAGCTTCATACAGTAAGAGTAGTATACATGTTTGACGTGGAAATCCAATCATCAACCCGATATTAGTTTCAGGCTTTAAGGCAACCTACCTCTATGGCTCTATATAAACACCCTTTTTTTTTCTTTTCCCTCAATACCTACACTACACCACACACAAGCATTAGCTCAAACTAAAAAATGGCTAATTGCAGTACACAAGCAACATTCCCACTTCCTCATCGGTTTATCATCTTCTTCTTCTTCTTGCTTCTTTCACTTAATCTAGTCGAGTCGCGGGCACCTTTCGCCTGCGACCCGAGAAATGGGTTGACAAGAAGCTTCAGATTTTGTAGGGTGAACTTGCCAATGCATGTGAGAGTGAGAGACTTGATAGGGAGGTTGACATTGCGAGAAAAGATAAGATTGTTAGTGAACAATGCAGCGGCTGTGCCTAGGCTCGGTATTCAAGGATACGAGTGGTGGTCTGAAGCTCTTCATGGTGTTTCTAATGTGGGCCCTGGTGTTAAGTTTGGTGGGGCCTTCCCTGGGGCCACCAGCTTCCCTCAAGTTATCACTACTGCTGCTTCTTTCAATCAGTCTCTTTGGGAGCAAATTGGACGGGTCAGTGTAATTCATTTTCCATCACTTTTAATCCTATCACTAATCATATTTTCAACTATAAAATGAAAGTTTTGATACTACGCGCTCGAGATATTGAGAGTTCATTTAATTCTGATTAATTCAACTGGATTCGAGTAGATCAAAAGGGCGAATTTTCATCTTTTAACCAATTTCTAATGATATTATAATATGGTAAGAGATTGATTTTTCAAATGAACAAACAACTTTAATTTTGCACTTGTGAAGGGTGTGGGTAGGGGATAATTGTGCAGAAAATTGCTACCCATACCTAGCGTGCACCACTTTTCCATGGTCCACCCACTCTTCAACTTTTAATTCATTTCCACATTTATATATGTCATCATGTCTAAATGTCGGACTCTTGATGAAATCTGAATTAATCAATCTGATCTATCTTTAGAATTTAGTTAGAATTTTTTGTGGCTATTAGATATAAAATATATAAAAAGTTGGCTTAAATGTAATATCATGACATTTGATGACAAGAGCTTACATAATTTGATTATTTTAGTCACACGGCTTTGGGAAAAGTTTGATTAACTTCAAAAAATTAAACATTTTAATAATCTCGTACGCAATTAGCTTAATATAAACAAATAAAAAATTCTAATTAATGAGTTGTATTAAATTGAGGGACCATGCAAATGAAATGAGATGAGATTAGATGTCCAAGTTGCATCTTCTTCTTGATTTAATTAATTAACTTGCCTCCATAGAAATTCTATGACAGCAACCATTGAACTACAAACCTATAGTTACTTTCCATCATGATTGTGAAATTTTTGGTTTCATTTGCCATTATGTTTGTTGCTAACAACATGAATATGGACAACAAAAAATATTAATTTTGTAAGTTTCTAACCATTTATCAATATTTCACTTTTTTTTTAAATGGTAAGGTTTCTTATTTTCTTTGCTTTTTGCTTATTAGATCACAAACCCTCTAAAACAATCATTAAAATCGGATTATATGGTGTATTATACGCTATGATCAGATAATATTTCATATTTAATTAATAAAAATATAATATGTGTTTATATAGTATAAATTTGATAGTGAAATTGAATATAATGTATCGAAATAAATAAAAAAATTTATATAAAATTAGTATTTGTGATGGCATCCAATCAAAAAAAGTAACTTTTACTTTTATGGTAGATTTGGCCAGAATTAAAAAAGTTTAGTAGCCTGATTGAAGTTGTCAACACAACAGATAGTGAATGACGTTCCAAGGCCAACTTGGAAGACTATTTGCGTTTACAATTAAATTATGGCTATTTAATTTTGGGTCCCGTGATTATGAAACTTTTTCGTGCAAGGCATTTTTATGAAATTCAATGCCTTTTGTTTTAAGCTTTGGTTTTATTAAATTCATGTCATTGTCTCACTCTCTAACAATATTTTGGACAATTCTTCAAACTCATTGTCAGCTATATTATTTTTATGATACTTCTAGATTAAATTAAAATTATTTTTTTAAAAAATTCAATGAAGGCTGATGGCTTAAAATAATATTATTTGGTGGCGTAATAGCTGTGGACTGTACAGTGATAGTCATCTCTTTAACACTTACTATAAAAGCGATAACTTCCACTAATATTGATGAATGGTAGTCGTGGGGACTCCAATTTGAAACCTTCGTAATTCTCACAATTGAGAATACCAACCACGTAACTTTTAATTGAATTTTATTTTTATGGTAATGTTGCATTTTTTTTTACAAGAATTTAATTTTTAGATTAATTCTTACCCTTAATTAAGTTGGAGGTGCCAAAGTGACTTATAATTATATGGTTGGTGAGCAGGTGGTGTCTGATGAAGCAAGGGCAATGTACAATGGAGGACAGGCTGGATTGACATATTGGAGTCCTAATGTTAATGTGTTTCGAGACCCTCGGTGGGGGAGAGGGCAGGAAACTCCCGGAGAAGACCCTGTTTTAGCCGGAACATATGCTGCCAGCTATGTCAAGGGACTTCAAAGTAGCACAGGTCTTAAATTAAAGGTTGCTGCATGCTGCAAACATTACACTGCCTATGATCTTGATAATTGGAATGGCGTTGATCGCTACCATTTCAATGCTAAAGTAAGCTTTCTAATCTCAATGATTGATTAATCATTAAATTACATTAGGACAATGAATCATCAGTGATGATGTTATATTAAGGAAGTTTTTGCTCTATCAATTACAGACCATTGATTGCAGGAACATGCATTTTAAATAATTTTATGAAGTGTGGGGTTGCAACATTGTTTTGTTTTATTCTAACTACTAATATCATATTATATTGTATATGTTGTTGAGACAGATAATGATTAAAATTCTGGCATCCAACAATAATATTAGTAACATATTTAACAATTTGGTCCCCTTTTATTGACATTAATTTGAGGCTCTACATGCTCCTCAGGACTCGTCGACTCCTCTGATTGATGTAGTGTAATAGCCCACTTTATAAAATATACCCTTTTCTTATTAACATTTAACTGTTATGATCCCTAATGATATCTGGTCACACAATACAGTAAAAAAGAAAAATAAAAAAAGTTAACTGAATTTTCTATTTCTTAATAGTTTGAACTGTTAATAGTTTTGTTATTGTGTCCTAACCTTTCACCATATCATAAAAATAAAAAATGAAAGTAACGTAATTGGAATGATGGTGAGAATAGGTAAGCAAGCAAGATTTGGAGGACACATATGATGTGCCATTCAAGGCATGTGTGATGGATGGGAAAGTTGCCAGTGTTATGTGCTCTTACAACCAAGTCAATGGAAAGCCTACATGTGCTGATCCTATTCTCCTCAAGAGCACCATCAGAGGCCAATGGGGTCTTGATGGGTACATTGTCTCAGACTGTGATTCAGTTGGGGTTTTATATGATAACCAACACTACACTTCAACACCTGAAGAGGCAGCTGCAGCTACCATTAGAGCAGGTTAATTATGCTAAAGTTAATTATTTTTGAACATTGAATGTGAGAGGGTACTAAACATTGAAACTTGTCATTGTATCAACTGTTGCAGGTCTTGATTTGGACTGTGGTCCATTCTTGGCTATTCACACAGAGAATGCCGTGAAGAAAGGGCTACTAACAGAGGAGGATGTAAATTTGGCCTTAGCCAATACGATAACTGTCCAGATGAGACTGGGCATGTTCGATGGAGAGCCATCGGCTCATCCTTATGGTAACTTAGGCCCTCGAGATGTTTGCACACCAGCCCACCAAGAATTGGCTCTGCAGGCAGCTAGACAAGGCATAGTCCTGCTTGAGAATCGTGGGCGGGCCCTTCCATTATCCAGTAGCCGCCACCATACTGTAGCAGTCATCGGTCCCAACTCGGATGTTACTGTTACAATGATAGGGAATTATGCTGGTACATGTTCTTGACTTCTTGATAACGTGATCCATATATGGATAGTCATGTGTAATTTACAAGTACTGAAACTTCTTAATCTTGGATGCAGGTATTGCATGTAAATACACAAGTCCTCTGCAAGGAATCAGTAGGTATGCTAAGACAATTCACCAATCTGGATGCAGAGATGTGGCCTGTAACAGTAACCAACTATTTGGATTAGCAGAGACCGCAGCCCGCCACGCTGATGCTACAGTGCTGGTAATGGGCCTTGATCAATCCATAGAAGCAGAATTCAGGGATAGGGTAGGCCTTCTTTTGCCTGGACACCAACAAGAACTTGTGTCAAGAGTGGCTAGAGCCTCTAGAGGTCCTACAATATTGGTGTTGATGAGCGGTGGTCCTATTGATGTCTCATTCGCTAAGAACGATCCTCGTATTGGTGCTATTTTGTGGGTTGGTTATCCTGGTCAAGCCGGTGGCGCTGCCATTGCTGATATTTTGTTCGGAACAGCCAATCCAGGTATGTGAAATCCCGTATCTGAGGTGTAGTAATTTTTTATACTTATAGTCTAAAATGATATGAAATGAAAAATTTTATGTTTAAAAAAGAGTAACGAAAACATTTCAAGTCATCAGCATGTTACATTTACACTATCAAATTGTTTGTAACATTATTGTAACCAGTGAGATGGCCTTTTCAATGGAGATTGAAGCATAACATCAAAGACAAAAAATGCTACACAAGTACAAACAAAACATCATCAAGTTTGATGTGAAATTGTAGTGCTCCCAACAGCGATTACTCTGACTGATTGTTTGAAAGAACTTAAATGCTAGAACAGCACAAAAGCTAATATTCTCTTTTATGTTTTGTTTGTTTCTTTCAGGAGGGAAGCTGCCAATGACCTGGTACCCACAAAGCTATCTTGCTAAGGTACCAATGACAAACATGGGAATGAGACCAGACCTATCAACAGGCTATCCTGGTAGAACCTATAGATTCTACAAAGGGAATGTTGTATTCCCTTTTGGCCATGGAATGAGCTACACCACATTTTCTCACTCTCTATCTCAAGCACCAAAACAGGTCTCACTGCCCATTACAAACCTCTATGCCTTTAAAAACACAACAGCTTCAAGCAATGCAATTAGGGTCTCACACACCAATTGTCAGACAAGTTTAGGAATTGACATTAATGTTAAAAATACTGGCACAGTGGATGGAACTCACACAGTTTTAGTATTCTCCAGCCCACCTTCAGGACAAAAATGGTCCTCTCACAAACAGTTAATTGGTTTTGAAAAGGTTCATTTAGTAGCTGGTTCTCAGAAACAGGTAAAGATTGACATTCATCTGTGTAAGCACTTGAGTGTCGTTGATCAATTCGGAATTCGAAGAATTCCCATTGGTGATCATGATCTCTACATTGGAGATCTCAAGCATTCTATTTCTCTCCAAGCAAATTTGGAAGAAATCAAATATTAGCAGCAAACTTCGTAGGACATTTGATCAAAGCAACTGTAAGATACGCATATATAGAAAGGTAAAAGATGAATGAAAGTTAGCATTTTTAAGAGAAATGTGATCAAGAAATAGGCAATTGTAAGGCAATAAAGTACCAGCCAAAGTGTTGTTGGTTTGCCATTATTCCTGTGCAGCTATGATTGTGTTCTGTATGTTGTTTTTTGCACCTCCAAAAAAAAAAAAAAAAAAGACGTGGTAGTAGTTTAAAATGAACATAGCTTGAAGATTTGTATCACTTCTTTTCTTTATATTTTGATTTTCTGCAAATTCATAGCTAGAAATCAAGAAACAAACAAAATAAAAGTGATTAAAAATCTTGGTTTTCTTGAATGATGCTCATTTTACTATATCCCCATCTCAAGTTGCACAATTTGGAGATTCTTACTCAAATCCTAAATGATGTCAGTTTAACTTATATGTCAAATGGCACACAATTTTTCAAATTAATGGGAATATACTGCAAATCTAATGAAATGTACTGCATGATTTTTTTTTTTGGGTTGCAATTAGCATCTGAAGTGACCATAAATCAGGCTGGAACAAGTTGGACATCAAGTTGAGAGATTCCTCAATATGAGTAATGAGGAAAGGAAAAAAGATTATGGAAGTACATTCTTTTTGTTGCTACATGCAATAAAATCTGAATTTTCACATGCATTCTTACATATCACCAACAGCACTCCAGTGCAACTCTCATTTTGTCAAAATTACTGCTTTTCTTCAGATTCTATCAATTTTTTTTTTTGACTTACTTATGGAATTAGAAACAATAAAATTTAATTGAGTGTTATGCAAGTTAGTATCAATTATAGAAAATGTGTACTAAGCAGCTAGATTTGTAATATATATATATATATATATATGTTTTTAATTTTTACTAGTCAAATATAAAAACACTAAAATTTAAGTTATAAATTTGACTATTGGGTATAAAACTCTTAAAATAAACAAAAAAAATTCTAGTATAATTTTAATTTTAACTTAAGACCAATAAATTTCTTTAATATCTCCTTTTTAATAAAAAAATGGCAAGTTCAAACAAAAACTGTTAAAAATTACTAAAGAAACATGGAAAAATAAACTGCTACAAAAACGACAGTATATATATTAATAAAGAAATACAAATTAATATATATACCGTCGTTTTTGGAATTTAATAACATTACAAAGACATGGACAAATAACCGAATAAGGATGTTATGTACATAAAATATGGAAAAAATGTGGGTTGACTTGCATTTAATGTTGTAGGCAGCATTTTGTATATTCTAATGTTACAATTTCAAATTCAAATGCTCCTAATGAAGAAGCTAAAAATCCCAAATCATAATTTTTTTTAATTCATTAGAGTTCCAGTAATAAGTTACTTTAGCTATTTTTTATCATAAATTTTCATTAATATTAATAAATAATGATATATGCAAAAATCCAAACTTAAAATTTTATGATTTTCATGAATTTAAATATTAATTAGCTAGGCTAGTGATGATTGACAAATAGTGTTTTTATGTTAAATTTTGTATTAAAAAAACATAATTATACCAACAACCGCTATAAAAAAACTATTCTCGCTTAATTTATGTTTTGAATTTTTAAGTTCTGGTATATGCAATCATATTAAATTAACTGTTAGAGACTTTTGATATTTTGTGGTCTTACCCGAATCAAACTGAATTAATCAGAAATCAAAATTCCCGAGCTTTGAAAACTCAAGATTTCAATAAAAAGAAAATATAACTATAAGAATATTAATACACTATATAAACATTGATTTCTTATTGTATAAAATTCTGTCAAAATTCCAACAGAAGCGAAAGCACGGCATACTATTTGTTTGAGTCTCTCGTTCAGGATTCAATATTCTTGAATTAGACTTTACCAATCAATGCCATTCTATTCTCTTTTATAAGAAAGCAAGGGAAAGTTAATTAATTAAAGGTCAGTTAAAATAAAAATGTTAAATAGAGTTTGCATTTGTTTTGATTTTTTGGCTAATCAAGTGGTACTCATATAATTAGTTGCTTTTTCAAAATAATTAAAACTGTATTGAAAAGAAATTAGGCATGCACACGTGCACAAAGGAAAAAAAAAGTGTCGGTAATAGGAAGAGAATCGCACGTGTGAGAATGCGACTGGTTTGGGCTTGCTACGGACCAGACCAACTACTACCGCTTGATGCCACTTACCAAAAATATCAAAGCCGAACCAATTTACATAATAATAATAATAATAATAATCTTTCCCTACTATTCCTTAAAAAAAAAAAATCTTTCCTTGAAAAATATATATGTACAGGCACTAAAAAAACAGATAATTTTCTTTATTAGCCTTTTGACATAATTAAATAATGATACTAATAACTTTAATTAGTTTTGTTAATTAGGAATAATATCAAACACAATGTACATAAAATAGCTAAAATATAGAATCATAATCAATTAAAAAGGCCGAATACCTCTTTTCACCCATGAATTTTACCCTTTTAGTCCATTTCACACATCAATTTTTTTTTAATAAATTGCACATATAAACTTTTATTTTGGACCGATTTCACTCATGGTCAAATATTTTTTGGATATATTTCACACATCATTTGACAGCGTGGACAAACGCGTGGGCTCAATGAATGTGAGGCGCGTGGTTTGTGAAAGAAGAGCTGACGTGTCCATGGATGAAATTGGTCCAAAATAAAAGTTCATATGTTCAATTGGTTAATTTTTGAAGTTGATGGGTGAAATTAATCAAAAGGGTAAAGTTCAGAGGTGAAAAGGTTTGACATGGATGTCCACCTAGACTTATACATACCATGTCATCGCGCGTCATTCACACGCGTTTGGTTATGTCTGACCATAGGTGAAAGGGAGATTCTTGCCTAGGCTGGGTGTATTGCACCCAATGATAAGATTTAAAATAACACATCAAAATATTGATAACTTAATTGATTAAAACAAGACATGTGTCTTGTATTTTTAATTTTACCATTGGGTGTATATACACCCAGTGTAGGCAAGAATCTCCCTAGGTGAAATAGGTTAAAAATAAAAATTCATATGTGCTATTAATTAAAAAAAAAGTTAATGTATAAAATGGACTAAAAGGGTGAAAAAGGGTATTTGACCCAATTAAAAATCACAATATAACCATAATTATATTTGTATAAAGTTTTTTTTAAATCATCAATTTTTAAAATTTCTGAACGAAAAGAGTAATAAAAGTTTTAAAATAACTAATTTAAAATTAAAATTAAACTAAATTATTTTTTAAGCATTATTATTATTATTAGCCCACCAGTCTTCAACGTTATTCTTACCCACCCTCTTCTGTGTTTTCTAATTCTCTTCTAAATTCTATTTCTTATATTTTTGTTTTGTTTCTTGTATTATAAAGATTGACATTCCTATAACTTCTCTTCTTCTCTTCTATCTATCATACAGCATTTATCTTTGCCTTGTAACTTTGCATATTCTTTTCTCGCCTCTTCACTCCAAAAACCAAAACCAAAACCAATACCATTCTCTTTCTCCGTCTTCTCCTTCTTTTCTTTATTGAATCTTTCACTTTTCTCCACCGGCAGGTAATGTAAAGATCAACTTTTATCTTTTTTCTTTATCAAACTCTCTATCACATATATTTACATACATATGTATATATAAATGTGTGTGGTTCATTGCCATGCTCATTCTCATTCTACTGCTTGGATTTGTTCTTTTGGTTGATAAAAGAGACAGTTTTGGCATCTGGGTATTTTGAGTTTTAATTATTTTGTTCTTGAAAGTTTATGTAGTTAATGAAATTTTTTGATGAGTTCTTTCTTGTGTTTATTTCTTGATTCTTGATTAATGATGATTAGTGACTGTGATAGATAAGCTGAGATGGCAGATTGCAACAGAAATCAAGACTTCTATGCTTCTCAAGAACTTGAGGTACTAATGACACTGCAATAAAATGCCTATTTTCTCTTCTTTTCTGTTTCTTTTCTTTCTTTTTGGTAACCAAGAATCAAGAATTCTGAAAACATATACACAATCACTGAAATCCTGGAATGTTTCTTGGAATGGAACTGCATATCATGTAAAGCAGCCTCAGACTTTTGTGGTGCTTGGCATGTACAGGGCCCCGCTAACCTCCTATTATCTGAGAACATATATAGTGTGATGGGAAATCCCACGGTGATGATTGTATGACTAAATGCAACTTTGATATGGTCCATGCTAAGTGTGCTACACGTGATATTTTTTTAAATGAAAAGTCAATTTGTTACTTATAGTTTAATTTTAATTAATTAAAGGATTTTTTTTTATTTTGTATTGATTTTATTGTCAAAATTCTTGTTTAACTTACCAAACATGGAACCACCAAAGATATATATATATATATTTTAATTTGATAATGGAGAAGAATCAGGCTAAAAGGAAATGGAAAATAAATTTTTAATTGCTGTATATATTTTTAGTGAATTGGGGATTTTTGTTTGGTTGGGAGATGATAGAATGCGATGATAAGCATAGTAGAAGTGATTGTGGTCCCTACATCTAACGGCTATATCTGAGAAATAGGTTTTTGTGTGGGTACAAATTGGTGAATCACTGGAGATGTCGGCAGTGTACAATTGAAATCGTACGTATACGTACATGCACCGTAAAATACAGTATTTGGGAAGATGATGACCCAATTGGTTGTTGGGATGTCAATAATATAACTTGGAATTTTCTATATATACAAATTAGTACAATAGAAGCCATTTACGTTTCGATATCAAATTTTTCGTCATTCTTTCTTTTTTCTGAATATTGTAATTAGTTAAAAAAAATAAAATTAATATAATAAATTAATTTAAATTTGGTGAATTGTTTAAATTTTCTCAATAAATTTTAAATATTAGAAAAAAAGTTTAAATTTTTTAGGACTTGTATCAATAGACTTGTTATTTAGCCATTAAATTGTAATAATGAATTGTCATTGTATAGACCAATGGTAGATTTGAACCCTCTCTACATATTATTTAATTTAGGGGCGGGGAAGAATAATTAATTAGACAACAACACGTGGTGGCCGCCCTTCTGCATCATACCTAACAATGTGATTAATTTGGTCATTACTACTTCATAATATCATAATTCAAACTAAAAAAATTGACAGTGGAATGAATTCATGACAGGCGGCATCCATGACCAAGAAATATGGAGAACTTGTGCCAAAGAAGAAGCCATTGATCTCAAAGGTAAGCAACATGAGCAAATAAGATTCAAACAACTATTTTTGCTTTTGGGTGTTTGAATATTGTGTGCTAAAGAGAATTATTGTAAGTGGGTGTAGGACCATGAACGTGCTTTCTTTGATTCAGCAGATTGGGCATTATGCAAGGTACTTTTCTACACACAAAGGGCCCAAGCGAAGTTGTTTTATTTTTATTTTTATTTTTTTTTTTGACGTTTTGTTATTAATAATGGAACAGCAAGGAGCAGGGGTGAATCAAAAATCAACTGTGGCTATTGAAACTTTGCAACCAAAACTACAGGTAAATATATGATTATAATAATAGTATAGACGTGATCATAATACATAGTTTTCTTAGTTTGTGTTGCATGACCAAGCTGACACACTTTGCAGAGAACACCACACCAACAGCTCCCTCCAAGAAGACCTGCTTGTACATCCGGTACACATGTAAGTACTCTTTTTTCATGTCAATACTAATAGAAACATAATTTCCTATCTACATCTCTATTTATTTATTTTTTGGGTTGTTTTTGCAGGATTGTTAATTGGATAGGTGTATCTTTATGTGCTGAGAAGCTTTCTATAATTCTTGATGAAATTGTGGAAAATTGCAATTGGCCTTTGAACCCTTAAACCGCCATCCATTGGTTTTTAATAAAAGGAGCTTCTTCCATTACTAGTGAAATGTTGTTGAATATTGTTATGGTGAATTGGAATATCAGCATTTTCTTTTTGGCTCGAATTGGGTTATGGTCACATGTTGACATTAATTAGATTGGCTTTAATAATGTACCTTACAATGAACACTTGGGTATAAACTGGTACAAATTTCACAAAAGTTTTAATTAGATTGGCTTTAATACTGCACCTTACAATGTACAAATTTCACAAAAGTGCATATGTTTTTAGAATAGTCAATAAATAAGTATTTTATCAAATAAATAAATAAATAAATAAGTATAAACAACTAACATTGAATTTCTAATTATAACCATTGCTTGAAGACTTGCCAATGATAATAGAGCTATGTCACATAACTCAAAAAGTACCTTCACCAAGCGTTTTGTTGATAATATATTGAATTTATTCAAACTTTCTGTAAGTAATGTGGGTAATTAGAAATCGAATCTCTACTTTTTCTTTCTCAATTTTTCTTGTATAATATTAAAAAAAAGTTAAATTTTATCTATAGAGAACATTAACTTTTCTATTTAACTCCAAATATGATAACCGAGTATATAGTATCACTGTTAAGCAACTCATGAATTCTAAAATAATTTATAAACATATTATATTTATTTATTTGTTTTTTTGAGCTTGATCCCTTGAGAACGATTTGAACTGAGAGTGCGGGTTTCTGGAGGGGGCCAATGCAGTGTGGGTCGCCTAGCCCAGTAAACTTTCCGTGGGCCGTCTAAGGCTGTAGGTTGTTTTACAGCTAAGGCCGAGACCATATGATCCTCTACTTCGTACAGCTCAGCGTCGACTAGGCCTGAAGGCATTCGGTTTCGGTTTCGGTTTCTGCTTCTGCAGAGGGGGATATGAAACTGAAAGGACTTGCCTTAGCTGCTGCTTCTTCTTCTTCTTCAAGGGCATCATCATCACCTGCACTCACCAATTCCCAATTCCAAGAACCAATCAATCAGTTTAAATCAGCTCAGAATCGTATCAGCAGTGCTCAAGCTTGTTTTAGAGGTAATAGTAATGCTCGCTATTCACTTAAACCTCAGTTCAAAAACCCTGACTCATTAACACCCTCTAACACTCCCGTTTCTACTGATGTATATAGGAAACCTATTGACCATCACTACTTTTCTAGAATTCTTTCAAGAAATGACTGGTTTTTATTGCTTAACCATGAGTTTAAAGCAAAAAGGATAATTTTGAATGCTCAATTTGTTGTTAGTCTTCTGCAGAACCAAGAAAACCCATTATACCCTTTGAAATTTTATATCTGGGTTTTGAATATCGACCCCTTGTTTGCAAAGAATCAATCTGTTAAAGGTGTTTTAGCTAATTGTCTTTATAGGAAAGGTCCTGTTGTTTTGTCTGTTGAATTGCTTGGAGATATCAGAAACTCTGGTTATCGAATCAATGAAGATTTGCTTTGTATTTTGATTGGTAGTTGGGGGAGATTGGGTTTGGCAAAATATTGTGATGAGATATTTGGACAGATTTCTTTTTTGGGTATTAGTCCTAGTACAAGGTTGTATAATGCGGTCATTGATGCATTGGTGAAATCTAATTCTCTTGACTTGGCTTATTTGAAATTCCAACAGATGCCTGCAGATAATTGTAAACCTGATAGGTTTACTTATAATATACTTATTCACGGAGTTTGTAGAAATGGCGTAATGGATGAGGCACTCCGGTTGGTTAAGCAGATGGAAGGTTTGGGTTATTCACCTAACGTGTTCACATTTACAATTTTAATTGATGGGTTTCTTAATGCAAAGAAGGTTGATGAGGCTTTTAGGGTTTTAGATGCAATGGAGGCTCGAAAGGTAAGTCCTAATGAGGCTACAATTCGATCATTCATTCATGGGCTGTTCCGCAATTTGACCCCAAATAAAGCATTTGAGCTGGCAGTAAGGCTTATTGAAAGGGAGCCTGTCTTGCAGACATTAGCTTGTGATACGCTAATATGCTGTTTGTCACACAACAATATGGCAAGCGAGGCTGGCGCATTATTGAAGAAATTTTTGAAGATAGGATACCTACCTGACTGTTCAACATTTAACATTGCGATTAATTGTTTGATAAAGGGCTTTGATCTAAATGAGATGTGCAACATATTGGATAGGTTTATTGAACTAGGCATGAAATTGAGCTTTGGAACCTATCTTGCATTAATTGAAGCTTTGTATAAGGCTGGTAACGGTACAGAAGGGGACCGATATTTCAATCAGATGATTAAGGATGGACTTTTGTCCAATGTCTTCTCATATAACATGATTATAGATTGCTTCTGCAAAACCAGTATGATGGACAAAGCAACAAAGGCTTTCAAAGAGATGCAATATAAGGGCATCTCTCCTAACCTTGTTACTTTTAATACCCTTATTAGTGGGTATTGCAAAGGGGGAGAGATATGCAAGTCAAGGGATCTATTGGTGATGCTTTTAGAACATGGGGTTAAACCGGACATCTTCACTTTTAGTTCAATAATTGATGGACTTTGTCGAGCAAAACAGATTGAGGATGCCATAGGTTGTTTCACTGAAATGGTTGAGTGGGGCATCCCTCCCAATGCTGTCACATACAATATATTGATTCGTTCTTTGTGTATCATAGGGGATGTTACCAGATCAATGAAATTTTTAAGAAAGATGCAAATGGATGGAATAAGCCCAGATGTATTTTCTTTCAATGCCCTTATTCAAAGTTTTTGCAGGATGGGAAAGGTAGAGAATGCAGAAAAGCTTTTTTCTTCAATGCTGTCATTGGGTTTGAGTCCAGATAATTATACTTATGGTGCTTTAATCAAGGCGTTCTGCAAATCAGGGCAATTTAATGAAGCTAAGGATATTTTCCTCTCGATGGAAGTAAATGGTTGTGTGCCTGATTCCTTTACATGTAATATAGTTTTGGACACTCTAATTAAGCAAGGTCAGCTTGAAGAGGCCCAGAAAATTGCAAAAACATGTAGTGAGAGGGGCATTTTAGCAAATTTTGCTGCTGTATGACAGGATTCTACTATTCTTGGTTTATAAATTTGTGCCGCTTTATTTAAATTTTTGCTTTAGAAGCAGACACAGTCACAAAGTATCAGGCTGCATATGCTCATCTCATTTGTGGAATCCTGTATGTCAGAGCATCGCTGCCCTGATCCTATCAATTTGTTGCATGTTATTAGGCAGAAAAATTTGCAGCTTTTCCTGGTAGGATATACTTGTTAATTTGGCAGACTTTGATTGAAGAAAATGGGTTGTCACTTATCAGAGATATTCTTCGGGCCAGGCAATGAAAAATTTGTCTTGTCAAAGTTTTTATGCATTGCTGCTCTTATGGAAACAGAAATTGACCATTGTGTGGGAATGGGAAGAAATATGGGGCAGCTGGTTTGTGAGGATCGCCTACAATGAGACATCTCTTTGCAAAATGAAGCAGAGTTGCATTGAAATCTGTTTTAACATTCAGTGAAACTGCTGTGCCTCTGCCCTCCATTTTCTTTACCTGGCTGTTAACAGAAAGAAAGGAATTCCTGTTTCTGAGTTGCATCGAGACGTGCCTGTGTTTCATGACTTGTGTACTTACCTCTATGCTTCCAGGGATAGCATTTTTTGGTATTGCCGGTGAAGCTGCTGATTTTACATAACTTAGATTGCAGACAAGTTGTTGAATGCTATAGGACCAATATTCTCATACTTATGCCTAAAATAAAAAGGCTCCTTATTGCGATGAGGTTTCTTGACCTCCTGTACTTTTATGCTGCATCTTTTCTTGTGGCCTCTGAATGCCATTGTATCATGATAATTTGTTGCATGCTTGAAAATAAAACCAATATTCCATTTCTTTGAATGGCATTTTTGTAAAGTAAGAGATAGAGATTATGAGCTGGGCTGCTGCAGGTTTGTCAGCTTGACTGTTCCAAAATGCTTCCATGGAGCTGAATTCTAGAGGAAGATTACTCTTGCCACTTTATGGTGCTTGACTTCTCGCAACGTCCTTGCACCAATCTTATGCTTCTGCTTCTATGCATGATTTTCTTGGAACGTGTATGTGTAGGCTGCCAACTATATATCAATTTCAATCTTGGGGAATTTGAAAAGCAACCGAGACTTGTGATGCAGGTGTTAAGCTAGAAAACCTTTTTTAGGTTTGATTTGCAACACTCGGGGTAGATTCTAGTAAAGTGAGTTGGTGACTTGCACTCAACTGCTGTGCGGCAAACCACCATGTTGAATTGTTTTTCCTAAGAAATTCACCAACCTTATTTTATGTTACACGATTTTCCACTAGTTTATACAATTTAGAAAATTCCATTTCCGGGCTATATGAATAATAAATTAGTATAAAGAATCTAAAAACCTGTGAAATTGCCGTTCTTGTGATGTGACGGTATTAAGCAGCTAAGCATATAGTATTTTCAAGGTTGGTGTCCCTACTTTGGCATATAAAATCAGCCTCGTCACTTTCTCTTCTATCAGTTCTATTGTTTACAATCTTCGAGAATGGCATTTTTAGTCACCATCAGACCATTGGTTTTAGCTGTAGTTCTTTTCTGTATCTCTATATTCTGCTGCAACATAGGTACGTGAAAGACATACGCACACGTCCCTTGAAAATCAATGATATACATTTAAGCATTTGTATAAATTTGCACAAACCCTTGACAGGTAAGGCATATGATGAAGATGTACCTCAGAGAGGCGCAGATGGTTCTGAATACGGGCCTTATATAGGCGGAGATGTGACAGGAGATGAGCCTTACACAGGAACGGGCACGGGCGCGGGCGCGGGCGCGGGCACGGGCACTGGCACAGGCACGGGCACAGGCACCGGCACAGGCACAGGCGCAGGCTCAGGCATTGCAGGAGGTGTGCCTCAAACTGGTGCAGGTGTAGTAGGTTATGATCCAGCAGAAATTGTTGCCAAAGCATTGCTATGTTTTAATGAAAAAAATGTAAGTTATCTTAATTGCTCTATAAATATTTGTTCACTGTGTTCATATTTATTACAAATTCTTTGGAAATTTATATTTGGCAAACTTTCAGATTTACAGCAGCTGCGCAGAAGCCTATAGATTGACCCAGAGTGGAGAGCTAAACGTGCCTTCTGATTATGTAGATGAATACTGTAAAGGACCGTGTCTTTCAGAGACACATTTGGTGTTGAACTGCATAGAAAACATTATGAAACACTTTGTATTCTACAATAAGGCTACCATACCTGCTATCCGATACACAATCAAGGCAGGATGTGGCTATGGCCCAGAAAGAGGTACTACTTTTACTAGCCTTTGGATTCATGTTTTTTTGGTCATTGTTGAAATGTCACAACTCAATTCCTGTGTCATGCAGGTGATTTCAATGTCGCTGAGCACCTTCAATATGAAGAAGACAGTGCATACAGGATCAAATTCCAGAGTGTTTTGGGACTTGGCTTTGCTATTATAGGGCTTTACGAGCTTCTTCTTTGATGCATAGTAGAATACTGTATTTCTTTTGCTATTGTCATGTAAAAGAGATAAGTTGTTGTACAACCTTTCGGTACTGTAGTAAGGAAGATGACTATGTTTGTCCTGATACGTTCAGAACTTGATTGTTTCATCTATAAATGTTTGAATTTATAAAATATTAGTAAATTAAATTCCGCAGAATGTAAAAAATCTAAATAAAATTACTATTGACTACAAAAAAGGATCCATTAGATGTACAAATTTTCCCTCCAAAAAATGCCTCTTTTTCCTCTGATCATCACCACGAACGGCCATAAAAGCAGAGGCCCTTTTCAACTGATTCTCAATAGTATCTTCAATGGCGCCTTTGCAGAACATTTTTACTGCTATCTCAACAACTCTATCGTGCCCATTTTCAAGATCAAGAACCCATCTTTTATCTACTTCTTTTCTCCTTCTATCCGTTCTTTTCATTTCCAATTCAATAACCAACCATTCTCCATCTTTCACTGCTTCTGCTCTCGCTTCTCACCTTCTCTTCGCTGCAAGTTACATCTCTCCTTTCTCTTCAATAAAATCATCAAAAACATGTCTTGTCTCTGAATTACGTGATAACTGTACCCTCTCTTCTGTCACTGCAATGGAAAGAAGTCGAAGAACTTCAAGAAAAGAAGAAACTGATGACGATGTGATTTCTTCAGGCCTTAGTTCTTGTGATATCTTTAATGGTAATTGGGTTCTTGATGATGATTTTGGTCCTATTTACGAACCTGGGTCTTGCCCGTTTGTCGATGATTCTTTTAACTGCTTCAAGAATGGAAGGCCTGACATGGGTTACCTTAGATATCGATGGAAACCACATGGGTGCCAAATTCCAAGGTCTAAAATTGAGTCCCCTCTGATTAAAGCTTCCATATTTAGTTGATTTTTTGGCTTTTTTTTAAGAAAAAAAAAAAACACTTGGGTTTTGCAGGTTTGACGGGAGGAACCTGTTGGAGATGCTGAAAGGGAAAAAACTGGTTTTCGTTGGAGATTCATTGAACAGAAATATGTGGAAATCTTTGGTCTGTGCATTGAGAGAATCACTGAAAAATAAAAGTAGAATCTTTGAAGTTTCTGGTAGGAAAGATTTCAGCACTCAGGGTTTCTACTCTTTCAAATTCATAGTAAGAATTGGAAAATATTTTCAGGCCTTGCTATTCTTTCTTGATTATTCATTTCACTTTTTTTTTTTTTTTTTTGAACAAAGGAAAACCAGAGCCAAGAAGGCCTGGAGAAATAACAGCTAATATTCATTTCACTTGTTTGATTGAAGTTTTTGTAATCCCGCAATTGAATGATGTAGGATTATAGCTGCTCAATAGATTTTGTGAAATCACCATTCCTTGTTCAAGAATGGAAAGCATCAGACAAGACTGGAATTCGAAGAGAAACATTGAGGCTTGACATGATTCAGGGCACCTTCTCCAGGTACCGTGATGCTGATATAATTATCTTCAACACAGGCCACTGGTGGACTCACCAAAAGACCTATAAGGGGTAATATTCTGCTTTCAAATTTCATCATCATTTATAGTTTTGATCAAATCAAGTACTAAGTATCCTTAAACATTTGTTGTACCAGAAAAAATTTCTTCCAAGAAGGCAGTCATATCTATAGCAGCCTAGAAGTGACTGAAGCATATAAAAAAGCTTTGCGGACATGGGCACAATGGGTTGATGCTAATATCAACACTAGTCACACAAGGGTCTTTTTCCGCGGATACTCAGCTTCCCACTTCAGGTAATTGCAAAACCGCATACTTCATGCATGTAAAGCTATTGTTAGTACTGAAATTCTATGTCTGGCTCACTGAATGTTCATTTGGGACATTACAGGAAAGTGCCAGGGAATTCATTTGGTCGATGTGTTGCTGAGAGGCTGCCTATAACAAATGACACTGACCTTGCACCATATCCACGGATGATGAGCATACTTGAATCTGTTATATCAGAAATGAAGACACCAGTGTTTTATCTCAACATCACTAGAATGACAGACTACAGAAGAGACGGGCATCCTTCTGTTTATCGGTCCCTTGGGATCCAAAGAACCCCTGAAATGATTCAAGACTGTAGCCACTGGTGTCTTCCTGGTGTTCCAGACTCCTGGAATGAGATTCTCTATGCCACTCTCCTATTATCCCACCATGACTTCTCAAATGTGCATTAGAGAGACTGCATACTCTTGTATGCTAAAATTGACCAACTCTGTTGCTAGTTTTTGCAGTTCAATCAACAGTTTAAGCTTTAAAACTTCATTTTTTTTTCTACCAAATTTACTCCACATTTCCTTGCATTTTCAGTGTTCTATTTTGTAACATATGTGTTCTCGAGTAAGAATTTTTTTTTTGACACTGCACAATTTTCTAAATGAAACGGTATTAACAGGGTCAAATGTTTTGCATTATTAGATTATCACTTGACCGTTAAACTATATAATGAACCATTAAATTAATACAAATGTGTGTTTATAAGCATGCTCTTTTTTTAATCAATATGCTAATCTCACCAGTATTTTTGTACATTGTAATGATAGAAATTATTTTATATTTTTTTTTATCTCAACCATTCGTATTTCCTGAACTCCAATTCGATATGGATAAAACTATAAGGATAATAAAATTTTTTTTAACTACTCAACTTTTGATAATAATATTATAATTTTAATATTGTTTGGACCTGAAAAATTAAAGACTTAATTTCTCTAACTGTTGGAGAAAAAATTTAATTGAAAAGTTAACGTATGTGATTATAAAATCAATGAACAATGAATATCAACCAATCAACAATTATCATAAGCAATCAAACATTCTATTCTTTTTAGTTATTTTATTTTCTGTTCTTTGTCATTAACTTGTAAAATCACTTCATCAATAAAAAGTTATTATTTCATTATTTACAAAGTTTCCTTTTGCATTAATCAAGTAAATTGTCAAAAAAAAAAAATTTTAAATCCAAACAAATTGTTATAAAGGTGTTTAAAAACTCATAAATTCTTATAATAGAGTTCAAACTTATTGAGGAAGTAATTTCTCTGTGAAAATTCATTTCTAAAATAAGTATCTGAATTTTTATTTAATAGAGAATATTTACATTTCCATTTGATTATAAGTTGGATATTCATATTACAATTAATGTAAAATTTAATAGAAACGAAAAATTATCATTTTCAACCTATAATTATGGATCATGCAATTTAAAAATCAACATAAAATTTTCTGCAATTTATTTCAAAATCAATTCAAAGAAAATAGGTTTGACTTAAACTCAACATGATAAATTGTTGAAATCCAATAGCATTATGCCACGACATTGAATTGGATGTTATCAACCGTATGCAACTGGAACCCCTCCAAGATCACACATAATGTCGACATAAAAAAAAAAAAAACCACAGAAGCTTCTCTCTCCTCTCTAAAACGACGATTTTTATTTTATTTTCTTCTCCGTTTCCTTAGCTCCGACGTTTAGTCATTGATACCTGTACAGAGTGTACGGAAACGTGGCATCATCGCCGGAATATCGCATCGGAGTTTTATAAAAATCCGCTTGTATTTTCGCCGGTCAAGAAAAAAATTAACGGAAAAAAATGAGTATCAACGTAAAAAAAATGACTCAAAAAGTCGAAGTCGATAATCGGATTCCTCTCCGATACTATTACAGGATCGCAGATAATCTCCTCAGACAGGTTTATTTTAATTGCATTATTTATTGGTTCAATTAATCAATCTATAGCTTATTACAAAATTAATCAAGTTTTGTCGTTAAATTGCTATTTGATTACGAAATGCGAGTTAGTAATCGAGGTTAAGTTAGGGTTTTGTTGTTGCTGAAGCGTTTGTTTTTTATTTAATTTGATGTTGAACAGGCAGATATACACAGAGAGGAGAAGAATATAGTTGATTTGTACATAATACTTCTTAGGTTTACGAGGTAAATTAAATTAAGCGCTTTTGTTTTATTTGTTGTTGTTGAATTTATGTTTGCATATTTTAACTTTGTAACATATAAGTTCTTGTTCAGTTTGGTGACTGAAACTATTCCACGTCACAAAGATTATCAGGTTTTGTTTCCAAAAGAAAGAGCTTCTTATAGAAAGGTGAACATGTAACTTAATTTAGTTGTTGTTTGGAAATATGGTGAAATTTTGGCTATGTTATTGTTGTGATATTAACTATATAGTGATATGGTGTTGTTTTGGCTGTTTACCTCGTTATAGAAATCATATGCTGTTTTGGGGGAGCTTGAATCTTTGAAGCCAGAATTTGATCGTCGAGTGGAGGAGCTGAACAATGGTTTTGCTAGAACTCACCTCCCTCAACTTGATGGCCCACAAAGGATTCCGTATGATCCCAAGTCATCTTCTTCAGAACTTCCTTCTCTTAATAACATTGCCTACTCTAGCATCAATGTTAAGCGGGTACTAGTGAATGCATTATTAATGCGACCATTGGTCATTAAATCATCAAGTGGCATCATTTTGGTTTCCCTTTTTTTTTTTTGTGGGTTTTTTTCACTAACTCTTCTTTGTTATTTTAAATGTTGTTTTATTTATTTTTAGGCCTCCGATGTGTCACTTCAGTCTTCATGGAGGTATGACAGCAATAATGTTCAAGCTTCACCATCAAATTCCCTGCCAATTGACAAGCAGTTGAATAAATTGTATGTATATTATTCCGAGAATAAACTTAACAATTACATGACATGATACGTGTAAATGGTTTGTTGTTTTTGAATGTGAACCAGTTCCTTCTGGAGTGTTCTTTATGCTTTTCTTTTTGATGACACATTACTTAATTTCATGCTTCAGTGTTTCTCCTAATTTCTGCTCAACTTTCCTGCCCTGTGCAATTACTGTGAGATTAGATAGTAAGCCTATTTTAGCTGTATAAATCACTTTACATTCCCCTTGTCAAGATTATCATGGTCCTAGATAGATATTGGTTGAGTTGGCATCGCAATTAAATGATGTTGTGATCAATGATGTAAAGTGCACCCTGGTATGCATTTTCTGGATCTGACCCAAATTTCCTCAATATGAATCCTTCAGTTCCTGGCTTGCTGCCCCCTCTAGATATGACCTTTCTATTTCCTATAATTAATGTCAGTTCGTGCCATCACGTGCCTTAATTTGGAGTTCCTTCCTTAGTTGACTTCTTTTCCTGTGGCTCCATCAGCCATTATAATATCTTACAACATAATATTCTTCATCATTATAGGTTCTTTAAGAATGGCAATATAGTTTTCTAAAATGTCAAGATTGACATATAGTTTCTTAACCTGTGCAGATCTATTAGTTTACCTGTTCCCAAGAAAGAGACTTTGTCTAGACACTCATTTTTGGGCCCTAATGGTCTTCAAGGCCAATGGCGAGGACCTACTGCAGCTATAAAGGTAAACCTTCTGGCTGGCTGGCCTTTTTTTTTTCCCTTGCTTTTTTCCTTTCCTCCTCTTTCATTCTGTCTTTTATGATGTATGTATATATATGTTCACCTTTGTGCAGAAAAACATTCTAATTACATTGTTTAATACAGGTTAACTATCCAAATTATGCTGAGTTAACCTCTGCTGAAAATTCAAGGTTAGCAATTAGATAATATTATTTTGCTAATTCTTGAAATATATTCTTCCTGTGTTCTGTCCTTCCCTTAAGTCATTATGTTTTGTAATGAAAGTAGGCTACTGACTGTGATGCTTGATATTTCTAACATTCTTTTCCTAAAAAGTGCCTTCTTGTAATGTTATCTTTTCATGTCATCTATGGTCTTATAGACTGGATCAGGCTGGAATATATGAGATTACAGTAAATGACAGTGATTCTGGGGGACTTGGCTCGACAATGGAATCTGTGCTTTCTTTGGATGATGGGAGATGGCCACGTCCTGTGGAAGAGTCAACCCCTGCATTAATCCACGAAGCAAGGCAAGATCCATTCCAATTTGTTGGCATTAGGCAACCATCCCCTCCTCCTGTTCTTGCTCAAGTGCAGCGAGACTTTTCTCCAATTCCTCCATCTAGAGTTGCAGATCCAAGGCCTGGACCAGCAAATCCTTCCCAGGATGGGATTTCAAGCTCTAATTCATATCAACATTTGCATGTTGTAGGTGTCTTACACTGTTTTTCATGCTTTCAACATTTAAGAATACACTTGGTTTTATTTTTTGATGTCTGTTTTTTAGTGGCATTTGGTTATCATGAGAATTCATCATTTCACTTTAATTGCTCTAAATTTTTATTCACTGTGATGCTGATTTCTAATAGTTGCTTTTTAAAAAAAATGCAGCCTGTAAATCTAATGGAGGATTTCTTGAAATTAGCTCGTGCAAACACACAGAAAAATTTAGAAACATGTGGCATTCTAGCTGGTTCACTGGTAAGTGTAACAAAATTTAATGGAAGTCAAGAAATAGTTGTCTTGTTTTTTCTAAGTGAGCCCTCATACATGATTCCTTATACTTTCCTCTTTATGTGCTGTAGAAAAACAGGGTCTTCCATATCACTACACTTATAATACCAAAGCAAGAGTCAACCTCAGATTCGGTATGATAACAACTTTTTTTTTAACTAATATATCATTTGCAGTTTTTCATTCTAATTTCAACGCTATTTGTTATGACAACATTTTGCAGTTTCTCCCTGTTCATAGCTTTAGATTATTACTATGAACCAGTGAAATCAAAAGAAAGTTTTCTGATGGTGGCGTTTTTGAGATGAAATGAATTGGCCTAGTTGCTACATAGGATTTAAGGGGCAATGGATTTTAGATTGTATCCAAAGGATTTTTTTTTTATTGTCTTTTTCCCCTGATATAAGATATTGCATAGTAAGCGTCTATTAGATCATTATTTGTCTTTTGTCCTTCTTTTCTGAAAATTTTCATACATTTTCCCTACATATATGTATCTGTATGTGTATGGTTGTCTCACTGAGTAAAAATCAACTGGTTTCTCATTTTATTTGCTCACTGTGAAGAATTGCTAAAGCAAATGAAGCCTTAGCTCTGCAATAAGCTTAAGGAGGCATAACAAGGAGTTTATTACCAGCCCCCTTCCCAGGCTCCTCTTGTTTTGAATGCAAGTTTATTTTACTGCTAATGATTAAATGACATGGTGTTGCAAGAAGCTTTATGATTTATGCACTTTAAGTTCAAGATATCATTCATATGTTGGTGTTTTTGGTTTGTGTTTTTACTTTATGCATGGGCCATTAATTAAATTTGTTGGAACAATTGCAAATACTTAGTGTCAAACACTGAATGAAGAAGAAATATTTGAAGTTCAAGACAACCTGGCACTCTTTCCTCTTGGGTGGATTCATGTAAGTGTCTCAATAGCCATGATGGTAAATATATGTACTTTTTTTGGATTGATTGTCTGGTTTTACATTTTCTATGGATATAATCATAAGAAAATCCAGATCTTACTGTTGCCTTATCTAAGGATATTGTTAGGTTAGCTTCTTGTGACATGCTTTTGTGATTATGTGTTAGCTTGTTACCCGTTTCTTCCATGTTTTTTCAGACACACCCATCTCAGACATGTTTCATGTCTTCTGTTGATCTGCACACTCATTACTCGTATCAGGTAACAATAACCAGCAGTCAGTTTTTGTTTCCTTGTTGCACGCCCTAGGATTATTCTGTTGACACCTCTTTATTTTTTCCTGAGAGCATTGCGAATCCTTTGGGTGTGCTTATATTTTCTGTGATCTAACAAATGTGCAGTCAATTCCATTGTAGTGCTATGTAAGCATGAATGTCCATTAATCAATTTCTGTCCTTGGTATCTCAACTATTTCTTCTTTCTGAGTTACAAATCTTAGACAGTTGTGTTTTCTTATGTATTTTTCCTTTCATCAAAGCACTGGTTTACCATTTACTCTCATAAAAGTCATCTTCTTAATAATATCAAAATTGTCATACTTTAGTTGTTCAACATGCATTGGTGTATATCTGACTGCAGACAAAGACCTGATTTATTTGCTCTTCATAGCTCTTCTATGTCCCATCAGATTTTAATGTTATATCTGGCTGAAAGACCTTTCTATGCCCTGCTCGCAGATCATGTTACCTGAAGCAATTGCAATAGTCATGGCCCCAACTGATACATCAAGGTAGATTTTTTTTCCTGAATTCATTAGCTTCAGTTTGTTTATATGATATAATAAGTAAATAGATTCCCTGCTATATTGGTCACCTGTCATTAAGAGAAATGTCGGTAGTTTTCAAATCATGTTAAGGGGAAGGGAAGGAGAATAGAAGGGGATCTATTGTCTATCTCATTTGCTGTTAAAATTTTAAAGGAGGAAAAGGGAATGGAAGGGTGGGTGATCACTCCCATTCAGTCACCTTATACAAGGTTAAAATGATTACCCCGCAATCAAGAAAAGGCTAAAAATTTAAGAAGTGCAGGCCTTTTTAACACATTTCCTCTCCTTTCTTTTTATTAATTAATTACTGATTTACTAAAGAGAAGAGGATATAGATTTTTCCTTCTCCTCTAACTTCCTCTTCCTTTAAAAAGTCTTCCCCTTCCCCTCATCTCTTCATTTCCATGCATAAGGGAGCTTTTTAGGCAGCATCTTTCAAATGCTGAAATTCATACGCGTAATTTAAGAAAAGTGGGAATGCAGAGCTTTCCCAAATGTTGCCATGCCACCTTAGGTGGAATGTTAAAAACAAATTTTGAACTGTTAACAAGACTATCCTTCTTCAAAATTATTATTTGTTTTCTTGCTCAGTAATATGAGCATGCTAACATATCTATTGAATTTATGCAGCCCACATGGCATATTTCACTTGTCTGATCCTGGCGGTGTGTCCGTGATTCGAAATTGCCAGCAGAGGGGTTTTCATCCTCATGAAGAGTCAGAGGACGGAACTGCAATTTATGAGCACTGTTCTCATGTCTATTTGAATTCCAAGATAAAGTTTAATGTCATTGATCTTCGGTGAGCTTGCATTTCTTTAACTATAACTTTAATGAAGATAATTTTGACAAATATACATATCTCACCATGTTGTATATTCAACTGACTTCTGGAATAGAAATTCAGCAAAAATATAGCATATTTATTTTTTGAATTGTCAAGAGTCTCGCGTGGCTTTCATAAATTTCTGTTTCATGTTAAGAATTTTAGCTGCAGAATTGAATTTCTATAGTTAACTATGTAAATGTTGAGGTGATGCACCCTGTGGTATCTTAAGTGGAACATGTCTGGTAAGACGTCAAAGTTATTTTCCTTCTGAATGCAAGGCTTTGGCATGTATGTGATGTGCAATTAGCTTTCACTTAGTGAAGACAGTATCCTAGCGTTACTTCCAAAGTTGAGTACTATGCAATATATCTGTATATAAATCTGATTTTAAACCATTAAACCCTTGATGTCTGATACTATTTTGAGATATAATGAGGAATGGCGATCTAATGTTTTTTGATTGCTGGTAGCATGCTAGTCCCTGATCTTATCTCTAGATGATAAAGAGTGCAGTGTTGTTGATATAGAAGGGGAATGCTGAGAGCTTAATTTGTGGTTGCATTGGGTCTGCATGTATATTATTGATATGGTAATGAGAGTATTGAGTTATTAAACGTGGACTGCCAGCATATCATGAATCAAAGTATGTTTGAGTCGTTCATCTGATGTGAACCAGGACCACTGGTCATGAAGATGATAAGAGGAATGTTTATGACCTGTTACTGTTGCCATGGTGCAACTTGCTAACAAATTCCAGATATGAGCTCTAATTTATTACTTGCCGGTTGAACAAGGCCATATTGAGTTGAGAATTTCAAGAATCTTGTTTCAAGCATAGCAAATGGTGGTGCGGAGCATTTGTAGCATAGCAGTCATCGGTAATTTTATTTTCCAAGGGTGAGAAGAATCACAAAAAAGAATATGGCGATCCCATAAATCGAACTTCATTTAACATACAGGAAAGAGGCTTGCTGATGCTGAGGTAAGGTAGAAGAGGGGACAAAAGGAACATAAAGGTGGAACATTAAATCCAAGGACCTTTATGTGCTTTCCCACGCCATGTGAGCCCTTCATATACGTAATAATCCAACTGTACCATCCATGATTCCCATTAATTTCTCAACCAATCCAACAGCCTGAGCACTACAAACAAAAAGTGGATTCCTTCTTTTCCTGTTCTCTTCCTCTCTATCTAGTCAAGGGGATACTCCAAAGTTTATTATAAGCAAATGTAGACTATAAAATTCTTGAAAGACAGGTTATATTTACTTGACCGGTAACTTGATATGTTGAGTATGATGATGCCCGTTAGCCCAATCGGTAAAAGGTATAGACATTCAGTTTGATGAGATCAGACATTACAGAGGATATGAATTTTTCCCCATTCTCTCCCTTTAAAAGTCCTTAATTATATAAAGATCAAGTGCAAAAAATAAAAAAGAAAAATAAATAAATAAATAAATATTTCAAAATAGCCTTGCTTCCACTGTTCCACAATTTGCTATATCAGACTCTTCATCTTCAATTTTCTCATTCTCACAATTCCATGCTTCTTCTTCTTCTTCTTCAACACTGAGCTAATTCTTTGCTTGTTGCTTATCCAAGTTCTCCAAGTTCTTTTCTTCACGTGAAATATTACAAATTGGGGGAGGTAAAATAAATGAAAATTCGATATGGGGTCTTCCTACTATTTCCATAAGGGTTTGGCCGTTTAATCAAAGCAACACGGACCACATGAGTTTATTTAACTATTATTATCCTTTATAATCATATTTATTTCAACCCTTGACCAATTACTTAACTAGCAATTCATACATACCACCCACCACTTGGTTCAAGTGGTAAGGGTGGTGCCCATGACCCTTGAAGGTCATGGGTTCAAGTCCTAGGAACAACGTTCCTAGGCATTTAATCGTTGAGCTACCCGCCTTGGGCTGGCTAGTTCCAGCCACGGGG
>CATIWK010013988.1:0-10885 GCA_949634005.1 Mallotus japonicus | reverse complement strand
ATCCAACCACTCCATTAATTTAAATCCTGTCAAAAACTCAGGAATCTTCCCTGACAAATTGTTGTGAGAAAGATTCAATTCTCGAATGCCTCTCAACGAACTTAAGGATGAAGGAATAGAACCTTGAAACAAGTTGGCATCCATGTATAAGCTTTCTAGGCTTGTACAGCTGCCAAGAGCAGCAGGAATCTGTCCTGATAACATATTCTCGCTGAGGATCAGAAGTCCTAGTTGTTTGAAGTTTCCTACTTCATTGGGAAGTGAAGCATACAAATGATTTTTAGAGAAATCAAGATCTATTGATGAGGAAAGTTCAAAAATTTGCAGAGGTATTGGACCAGTAAGATTGTTGTCAGAAACATCTAACTTTAGTAAACTTTTACAATTCCCAAGGCTTGAAGGGATCATACCTTGAAGTCTATTTGAAGATAATGAAATTTCAAGCAAATTTGTCAAGTTTCCTACAGAGGATGGTATATTTCCCCATAAACCATTGCTGCTCAAATACAATTCATGTAGATTCCTAAGCTTTCGAATGGAGGAAGGAATTGTACCTGAGAGCTTATTCTGTAGTACACCTAGAAATCCCAAGTTAACAAGATTCTCTATCCCCGCTGGGATGTTGCCAGATATCTGATTTTCATCTAGATAGAAACGCTCGAGTTTCTTTGAAAGATTGGCAATGTGTTCAGGCAACTTTCCTCCTAAGTTATTGGTGCCTATACTTAATATTCTTAATGAAGTTGCATTAGTCAAATCAGAAAGAAACATCAAGTCATCATCAGCTTTACTCCCACTTCCTAAATGGTTGGCACTAATGGCTAAAGCCGAAAGTTTATTCAACTTTTTGAGAGAAGGGACGCTTCCTATAAGATTATTTCTATTTAGCATAAGCACTCGAAGATTTGAAGAATTGGAAATTGAGGTTGGAATGGATCCAGTGAAATCGTTAGTACCAATGGAAAAGAATTGGAGGTGGGGAAGAGAGAGGCCTAAGTTCAGTGGGAGAGTGCCTTGTAATTGATTGAATCCTAAGTCTATATTCTCAATTGAAGAGAGGTTGAATATTGAAGAAGGAAGTGTACCTGAAAATTGATTCTGAAATATAGATAAATTCTTCAGGTTCACCAATTTGCCAAACGATTCAGGTAGATTCCCATGCAGATTATTTCGATATGCAATGAATCCCCCCCAGAGATGATAGATTTCCAAGAGATGCAGGGATTGCTCCTGTTAGATTGTTGTGTTGGAGAGAAACTATTCTGAGCTTCACCAAGGAGGTAATTTCCAAGGGGATTTCCCCAACCAGCTTGTTTTCTTCTAAATGTATTTCCTGAAGGTTATAACAACCAGATATGTTGCCAGGAATTTGTCCACCAATTGAATTGTTAACAAGATACAAGATTTGCAGTCTGCGTAAGTGGCCGATCTGAGGAGGGATTTCATGGCTGAACCTGTTGTCGTCAAGCCACAACTCTGTCAAAAAGCTGAGATTGCCAACATGTGGAGATATGTAACCTGAAAGTTTAAGAGATCTCAGGTTTAACACCCTCACTCTCTGGTGTCTCCGCCCACATGTAACCCCGTACCACTGGCAGAAATGGAGAGAGCTATTCCGTGAAGTCATGACACCAAGAGGATCATCAGTTATCTTGGCCTTGAAATCCAGCAAAGCAAGTCTATCTGTCTCGTTATTAGTGCTGTGAATGGCAAAGGTTGTAGACAGAAATAACAACAAGAGATGAACAATAGCAAGAAGAAAGCTGCAGCTATACCATAAACGACTCTTGCAACAAAGCCCCATTTATGCAGTTTGAGAGTTTCTTTCAAGATGGCTAATGACAATAGGTTTGGTATAATAATCTTGGCTAATGGCTAACGGATTTTAAGGGTGGAAATTTTTGCATTCCACCTCTTTATCAATGCACTCCATATTTAATCTTTTAGTAATTTAAATAACATATTATCCTTTATTTTAAGTGACTCTTTTACTAGCTAATACCATATTTAAACTTCTCATTTTTAATTGTTTTAATACTTAACATATATTGAGTTTTAAATACTTAAATTTTTAATATTACAAAAAAATAAAATAAAAATCATCAATATTTGAAAATTGTTAACTAAAAAATATAGATCTTTAGGTATGGTGGACTTTATTATTTAGTTATAAAATTTTTACTGATTTTGATACATTTTTTAATTATTTAGATTTATTTTGAGATCTATTCCAATAAAACATGTTGACATTCAAAATATTTATTTATATTGTATATTAATGTGCAAATTAAATTTTAAACATATTATTTATTTTCAAATAAATTTAGATTTTAGAAAATAAAATAAATATTTAGAAAATCAGTTATATTAATATTAAATGACAAAAGGAAAATAAATATTATATATTTATATGGGCAGGGTTGATAATTATGTAAACGTATCCTTACAAAAAGTAAATATATTTTTACAAAGTAAAATAATTATAGAAAATGCAATTAAATAGGATATTTTAAAATATTTCAATTGTTAATCAATAAAAATAACTATTTTAAATAGAGGGTAACGGTGTCATTTGCATTATAGGAAAAATAAATATGGGGTTCATTTATAAATGGATGGAGTATGTGAAAATCTCCACCTGATTTCAAGATTATCATCTTTTAAAAAGAAAAAAAAAATTATTAATTAAATGAGATATTAATTATAATCAATAAATTAATGAGTTATCAATTTAAAAAAAAAATAGCCACATATTACAAATAATTTTTTAAAAAATTTATTTATATTTTTGCTAAATAAAATTTATAAATGTATTTATTGTTTTTAAGAAAGAAATGAAAAAAAGAAGAAGAAGAAAATGAGGAGAAAAATATAATGTGTTTGTATTTTTCTTTTTGAACTGGTTGAAGTGGTTTAATTTCCGGAGATGAAGGTTTGAATCCTGCTCTCTATATTTGGATGCTAATATTTTTTACTACTTGAACTACTTACAGAGAATTTATTAAGTAATATAAAATTAAAAATTTAAATAGACTTGAGAGAAAAGTTTGAAAGGCATTAGATTTTAGTAGAAATTAAGAAAATCAATAGAGTAATCAATGTGAAGGCTTGACCTAAAACAATTTTGGTGATGGTAATGACCATATGATATGCTTAACATTCTTAGCAAGACTTTACAATTGTTATATTTTCCAAATCATTGGCGGCTGGAGGGCCAAGTCCAATCAAGTAAACGATTATTAGAGGGAAATTGATGAGGCGTGAAGAACACTTCAATCAAGTAAACGTATATATTGACCATTCAAAGTTCGACTTCTTTGGTTCATACTCAAAATTAGAACAGAAATAAGAATGAAAATAGAAAAATTGAAGATATAATTGAAATGAGAATTGATATCATTTATTAATTAAAATATTTTTATAATTATTTTTATACATTAAAAGTTAAAACTAAAATTATCTATTATAAAATTATTTATTTTACTAAATAAACATTTATTATTTTAACAAATATTCTTTATTCAAATATTTTAATAATTATTATGAAATATATAAAATTTTAATTTTTTTGAATGAGATTAAATTTCTAAAATTGCAATATTCTTAAATATTTTCCCTTTTTACTGCTAAGTTAAATTTCTAAAATTTTGATTTTATTAAAAATATTGAATTTTGTTAAAATCATTACTAATATTATTGAACATGCATCAATCAATGGTATGCACTAAATGGTGACATTTATTGATGATTATTCGAGGTGTGTCTAGGTTTATTTCATGAAAGAAAAATCTAAAACTCTAGCAAAATTCAAAGAATTCAGGCTGATAGTTGAAAGTGAAGTCACGGGGCAAAATCTAGTGCCTTCGTACTGATAATGGGGTAGAAGACATCTTTGATGAGTTCTCAAGTTATCTTGTCTAAAGATTAGGCGACAATTGACTTGTCCAAAAACACCATAGCAAAATGGTGTTGCAGAGAAAAGAACAAGCTTCTAGCAGAAATATGCAGGAGCATGTTGTATTCCAAGAATGTCCTTTAATGGAGATTTTAGCCGAGTGCATGAGAATGATAGCTCACATAATCAATAAACTTCCGGAGCCGAAGATGGAATTTGTGTCTCCATTTGAGAAGCTTTGGAACATGAAACCCATTGTGAGCCACGTTAAAGTATTTGGTTGTGTTTGCTATGTAATATCCTAGCTCTAGGTTGATTTGTAGAAATAAGTAACTAACTTAATTTGTAGAAATAAATAACTAAATAGAGTTGATTAGTTATATAATAAAACTTAAGGGATTATAAGTATAAAAATATTAGGAATGTGCTAGAATCCCAATAGGTGGCAACATTTTCTTAATTAATATATATATATATATATAATAAATTAATTAAGAAAATGCTAGAAGGTGGGTATGTGGCAACCATCAAAATAATTAACAAAAAAAACAGATAATAGGAATGTGCTAGAAAATTGATTATGTGGTATTGAAAAAAAAAAAAGATAAGAGATGCAAGAAGAAACCTCTAGATTTTGGGAGAAGAAGGGGCTCTACTATATATATATATATATATATATATAATAAATTAATTAAGAAAATGCTAGAAGGTGGGTATGTGGCAACCATGAAAATAATTAACAAAAAAAAGGAGATAATAGGAATGTGCTAGAAATTTGATTATGTGGTATTAAAAAAAAAAGAAGATAAGAGATGCAAGAAGAAACCGCTAGATTTTGGGAGAAGAAGGAGCTCTACTCTTTAAAAAAAAAAAAAAGGAAACAATTGGGAGAAGGAGTAAAGAGGAGAAAGGGAGATGTTTTCAATCTCTACCAAATTCTATCACCAACCCTTAGAATTATCATGACTTTTGGAGTGGGTTTGCTGAATTTTTGATGGTTGAGCTATAGAAGGGTTTATACAATTCATCCTCAAACCAACAAGTCCAAGCAAATCTAACCTCAAGAACACTTGGTCAAGCTACCACATTGTGAAGAGAGTTGATACATCATCTAAGGAGTTTAATTTGAAGACTAATCAAGTGATTCAAGGCTGAATAGAGAGGTTAGGAGCTATTTCTAAGGGGAGAGTTAAGTAAAGATCAAAACTGACCTCCATGGAAGCATCTTGGGAGCTAGGAGGTTTAAGAAGGGCAATTCAATTTTGTTTGGCCATCAAATTTCATAGGTAATATCTTGAAACCTTTATTTACACATTATAATATGCGCATGTCAATTTTGAAGTCATTTTGAGCATTTTAAAGGTGGAAACTTTGTTAGGATTGCAAGCTGAAAATTCGGGACTGTTTTCCTGAATTTTCTAGCTTATGTATTTTGTTTATATCTTGAGCTAAAAGACTCCAAATTAGGTTTGGTTTGATTCTATGGAAACTTTGAAGAGTCCTCTAAAATGTTTCAGTTTTTAAGTTTAGCGGATTCTATCTCTAAGTGGGTCTAATTCGAGAAAGTTTTAAGTTACTCAGTCTATCAGGAATAGTTGAGCTGGTTAGGTTCATCCATCAGTATCTCTCTTTGTAGTTATCCAATTGGGTTGAAATTTTTAAAGAATATACTAGACACATAGAGATAATAGTGTGTAAAATTGAGATTCAAATTCTATTTCTAAAATTTCCAGTAATATTTTTGAAGTTACCTCTGAAATTTGCCATAACAGAGTAAGGGAGATAAGAGCTGAAAATTTAGTTTGCATTAGCATGAGAAAAAGTACGTCAAATAGGTTGAGTATAATTTTATTAGTGAGTTTAGAATCTCATTTTTATTACTTCTTAAATGTCTTTATAGGAGTTGCTTCAGCTACAACAGTAGAAAATAGACAGGTCCATCTGGTTTGTATCTTGTGTCGGCAATTCCAGGTGAGTGGATAATGGTATAACATCGTAGTTTTAAATCTACTATATATATGTTTGATAAATGATTTTTATTTAAAATCTCTTTTTACTTGGTGATTGCAAAGTGTACTTTCTTGTGAACTTGGGAACATATAATGTTACTTTGGTTTTGATGCTACTATATGATAAATGAGTTTAAATGATGTTTGGATAAATGATATGCACTTAGTGATGTTGCCTATGAAATCACACCTTAAATTTCGGGTGAAAAATAGAAAATATGCTACCTTTGGGTATTGTCTCTGCACATGCGTATGATGAGGATTTGCACTTTGGGCTGCGATGTGAGACATTCAGCGTCCAGAGTTGCTAGGGATTTCTACGTTACAGCTATGAGTGTATACAAGTTGATGTTTAACTATGTTTTACTTGGGTTTGATTTAAGCTCTCGATAAGATTGAGTTTTGTGATGGAAATGCTTAAAACAGCTGGTTGGTGATTTTGTTGACATTTTTTATTGATATTTTAATACAAACTTTCTGTTTACATTGTGATTGCAAATGTGTATTTTCTAGTAACATATAACGTTACTTTGATTTTGGTATTATTATATGAGAAATGAGTTTAATTGACATTTGGAACAACGATATGCACTCAGTGATGTTGCCTATGAAATCACACCTTTAATGTCGGGTGCAAATAGAAAATATAAAACCTTCAGGTATTGTCTCTGCGCATGCGTATGATGAGGATTTGCACTTTGGGTTGCGAGGTGAGACATTCAGCACCCAGAGTTGCTAGGGATTTCTAGGACACAACTATGAGTGCATATAAGAGGATGTTTAACTATGTTTTACTTGGTTTTAATTTAAGCTACGAATAAGATTGAGTTTTGTGATGAAAATGCTCTAAAGAGCGGGTTGATGATCTTATTGACATTTCAACGTATTCATGACATGATTTAAGAATGAGTTTGGGAACTGATTTGCCGTAAAGTTCACTTGATGAACTCATTGTTGTTTTTGATGTACTTATTATGATTCAAGTCATTTAAAGTGACTTAAGTTTGTTTTATACCTTGCAATTTAATTTTTAATATGATAGAATAACTCGTTGTATGTTCCCCTTTGTTATACTCTTATCCTCTCACTGAGTAGTCGTACTCATTCCCTCCATTTTATTATTTTTTTCTCAGACTCTTTTTGTGGACTGATAGATCCTTGTGAGCACTTATCAACTTTGTGGAGGTTGAGCCAACGAACTCTGGTTGTTTTGGATAATTTTTTTTAGAGAAGCCTTTAAGGCTATTGTACTGTTAAAGAAATAGTTACTCTTAACTGTATTTGGTGCACAGTAAATCTTGTAATGATACTTAGTAGAATTTTGTTTATAGTGATCTTGGTGGTTCCAAAGGTTTTAGTTTATAGTCATACTCATCTTTGTGATAGAGGATGGGGTGTGACATGCTATGTATTTGTACCTAATAATTTACATAGCAAGTTTGATAAAAAGGAAATCATGTGTATCTTTTTGGGCTACGATGAGAGCAGAAATGGATGGAGATGTTGTGATCCTACAACTGGCAAATGTTATCTCTCACAAAATATTGAATTTGATAAGAACATAATTAAGGTGGACACTAGAGCATGTTGCACTTTTTCACTTTAATGAAATAGAACAATTGCATGAAAAGTGTGAGGAACAGTCAACAAAAGTTTAGCAGAGTCTAAAGCCTATTACATAACCTCAAGAAAGGCCATGGAAGACTGGTGTATATCAAAGAATAGATGTTGAGAATCAACCAGTAGTGGAGATGCCAAAAGAATGACCTACAGAACATACAACATAACTAATATAGTTGAAAAGATTAACCAGGGTAAAAGGGAAAAATCCTAAGTATGTTAATGTTGCAGTGGTGGAAGAAGAAAAAGAACTAACATCTTTTGAGGATGCATCACATAAAGCTGAATGGAGAAAAGCTATGAAAGAAGAGATCAAAGCTCTTACTGAAAATCAATTTGGGACTTGGTGTCAAAACCAAAAGATGTGAAACCGATTTCATACAAGTGGTGTACAAGATCAAGACTCGTCCATATGGCTCAATTGAGAGATACAAAGCTCATTTGGTAGCACAAGAATTCTCACAGCAGTACAGGCTAGACTATGATGAGACGTTTAATCCAATGGCTAAGATATTGTAATTGTTCATGTTTTGCTAGCACTTGCAGCAAGAAAATCTTGGAACTTGTGGCAGATGGATGTGAAAAATGCTTTTCTAAATAGAGAGTTAGATAGAGAGGTATACATGGAGCAACCTAAATGATTTGAGAACAAGATCAATCCTAAGTATGTTTGCAAATTGAAGAATGCACTATACGAGTTAAAATAAGCCCCCAGAGCTTGGTATGACAAGATTGTTAAGTTTCTTATCCATAACGGCTATGGAGTTGCATAAGCTGATTCGAGTTTATTTGTTAAAGCTTGAGAATGGAAACTAGTAATAATTCTTGTTTATGTTGATGATCTCATTATTATTGGAGATGATGATAGTGAGATCTATCATACTACGATTTCAGATGAAAGAACTTAAGGAGTTGAATCACATTCTTGGGTTGGAAGTGGAGTGCACAGAGGAAGAGTTATTCTTATGTCAGGAGAAATATGCTAGAAATCTTCTCTAAAAGAATGGAATGCTTTACTGCAAACCTTTTACTCTTTCAATAGAGGTGAACTCTAAATTGAGCATAATAGAAGATAAAGATTTCGAGGATTTAGTGATGTATCGACAAATTGGAAGTTTGATCTATCTAACATTGACAAGATCAGACATTGTATTTGCAGTTGGGATAGTCATCCAGTTCATGTAAATTCCAAAAAAGCCTTACTAGAAGCAATTCTGAGAATTTTGAGGTACATTAAAGTAACACTTAATCTTGGGTTATTTTATGAAAGTAAAATAACTTATAAGTTGGAAGAATATTGCGATAATGATTATGCTAGTGATTATGATACACAAAGATCAACTACTGGTTATGTATTTAATTTGGATTCTGAAGTTGTTACAAGGTGTAGTAAGAGACAACCAACAGTGTCACTCTCAGCAACAGAAGTTGAGAGTCGCGCAGCAACGATGGCAGCTCAGGAAAGTACATGGTTAGTACAATTATTGGAGAATTTACACCAATCAGCTGATTATCCAGTACCTTTATACGATGTAATAAGTCAGCTTGTTTGGTCGAGAACCCAGTATTCCATGCAAGAACAAAGCATGTTGAGGTGCAATATAATTTTATTCGTGAAAAAATTTTGACAAGAGAGATGAAGATGATTCAAGTAAAGACAAAAGGAACAATTAGCAGATATTTTTACTAAAGATCTTAACAGTGAAAAATTAGAAAAATTTTGTAAAGAACTCGACATGACTTCATGAAAATGATTAAAAATATTAATAATAAGGACTGTTAAAATCATTACTAATATTATTTTAATTATTTATCAAATCTTCTAAAAGAATTTTGTAAATCTTCAAAAGATTTTATAAAATCCTAAATACAAGTTGACAAATGGCAAGATGAAGATCATTGGCAAATCTCCAAGATTTACTCGGCAATTTTTGATGATTTACCTTGTCAGTAGCTGAACTATATAAAATAAGTGCTTGTTGTGAGTGGTATGGGCGAGAACAAGAAAAATAAGTGTAGTGTGTGTACAAGAGTGAAAAGGAGCTTTTAGTAAGTGTGTGAGTAGTGTAAGGTGTGTGAGTGATACAAATAATTTTCTTGTAGTAGTGGATTTATCAGTGAAAATTTTTTGTATTCACTATTCAACTGTTTTATTTTTTACCTGCCAATATTTTACTATTTATTTTATATACTCTAACTTGACAAATTCCAACAATGCAAGTCTATCATTTTCATTATTAGTATTGATAGGAATGGCTGAGGCTGCAGACAACAACAGCACCAGCAAGAGATGAATAATAGCAAGGAAAAGGCTGCACAGGGATGAGAACGAGAGAAATAAACAACTCCTCTGAGGAAAGCCCCATTTTAGGACGGTTTTACAGCCAGAGTTTTGTTTTGTTTTGTTTTTTGTTTTTGTTTTTTTTTTTTTTTCAGCTTAGTAGTTCAATTTATCTAGACTTATATATTTATAGGGACAATAAGTGTTACATTGTAATGCAAAATATTTATGAAAATACACTACTTATGAAATCTTTGGCCTTTTACAATAGTATCAATTTTATTTTATTTTTATTTATTTATTTATTTATTTATTTTGTTGTTGTTGTTGAATCTGTCAAACACGTTAACTTGTTAAAGGGATATATTTAAACATCACCTAAATCAAAGTATAAGGTCATTGCAGTAGCTGCATATATGGTCCATGGAAATTCACCAATTTTTCCATGTCCTAATACTATTCAGACTATGAATATGATTGAAAACTGACCCATACAAGTCGAGCCGCTGAAAATGACATTTATTATATGATGACTTGTCATTGTTTTGGACCATTGCCATGATCTTACACGTAGTCATCCCCCAAGTCAATAGCAAATGGTGGGGGCAACGGGCCATGGATTGTTTCCCAAGCAGGAAAATTTTCGAATCAAGTCATCTCATAAATGAATTTTTTTTAATGATGAATAGCTATTACGCAAATGCTAGGGGCTGTTTGGTTTTGGAAAATATTTTCTAATTTTTTTTTCCAGTTTTCTTTTCCTTTTCCTTGTTTTTCAGTTTTTCATTTTCCAAAATAGAAAACAAGCAATTTTTTCATATTCTTATAATTTTTTGATGAAATTTATTATAATAAATTTTTAAATATAATAATAATTATTATGATTTATATAATAATATTTAATCTAAATTTTATTTATTTTATAAAAAATTTAAATCATGTATATTTATAATTAATTTTAATTCAAAGTCATGAGATTGTAATGATGGTGGAGGTGGAGGTGGAGGTGGTGGTGGTGGTGGTGGTGGTGGTGGTGGAGGTGGAGGTGGTGGTAGAGGTTGGTGGAGGTGGTGGTTGATG
>CATIWK010013987.1:0-12336 GCA_949634005.1 Mallotus japonicus | reverse complement strand
TTTTAATAAGTTTTAAATAAATAATAAATTAATTAATGATGTTTTTAGGTTTAATTGTGTCATTAGTATAGTTTAGGAATTTATTTGAGTTTTTAATTTATTAATGTGTTTTGGTGATTTTTACTTTATTTTGTATCTTTTTCTTTTGTGGGCCCGTATGGTTGACTTCAAATGGGCTAAGAAACAAAAAGCTCAAATTGCCGAGAAAGATAGCCAAGCCAAATTTTAAGCCATGAATGCCTCAAAAGTGGAAGACATCACACGACATCAAGTCGTGATCCTAAGCCGTGTGAGATGTTTGTTCCTGATTCCGCATGTTACAAGGAATCATAAGAAATTAAGGATTCCTCAGCTACCCTAAGTACTATAAAAGGAAAACAACATATTTAGGGTAAAAGAGGAGAAAAAAGGACGCAGAAGGACAGATCGAAACAAGAGACTCAGAGAGGCAGAGATCATACAGAGGCTTGGAGATTCATTCTACAACTTTCAGTGTTAATCTGTCCTATTTTGTTTTCTATTGTTTTTCATGGATTTTATCCTAGCCATGAGTGGCTAGTTTACCTTTAGGGTTTGGGAATAGGAGTAGCTATTCCATGACGTGAATGAACACATGATTTTATTATTTTAATTTGATATTCAGTTAATCTTTTGAGTTGAATTAATGTATGCTTTCATTCTTGGCCGGCTTGTTTGCATATTTATGGGTAAATTAACCAATGAGAGTTAGGGGAATTCATTAGGTTAAGACTCATAGGACTTAGACCACTCGACCACGAGAGTAGGTGAGCTCTTTGGGGAACCATGATTGTAGACAGAGTTTACGGTGGTAAACCAATAATTGTTAAGGAACCTAATGAGCTTAGATTAACTTCTTAATCACGAGAGTAGGTTAAACTTTAATCTTTGCATGCTTAATTGAACTCGAGAGAGGCTTTAGCTAAATTAGAACAATTACCCTTAACTGAAACCAATGTCTTTTGTTTGTTAATGTGTTCAAGATCATATTGGAATAGTGAAACTAGACATAGGCTCTAAGCTTTCATTATTTGATTTTATTAGTTTCAATTGCTTTGCTTTATATTTTATTTGCTAAATCACTTTTATTTGATTTACTAGCTAAGATCATAAGTAGATATATTAGTACTCAATATACAATCCCTGTGGGAACGATAATCCTTTACATTGCAACCACAACCGTGCGCTTGCAGGTATTTAAAACGCAACATGCATCTCATATTAACCCTTCATAGATTGTTCTGCTTAGATTAACCCTCATCATTAACCCAAACAGATTCTAACTGGTGATGACTCTCAGATTAACCCGTGATGACTCTCACACGCGATGGCTGCTTGCTCGATGGAGAAGATGAGCTGCAGCGTGATGGAGTAATGATTGAAACAGAGGCTTTTGGTGGCTGGCAGGTTTTTAATTGTTGGGATTTAAGGAAAGTTGTGGTTCTTCTTCTCATCATCATCTTATCTTTACCACCTTCACTTGCGTTTTTTTAATCTCTAGCACTTGCATCAGTCTCCGGCGGCGACACCCACAAGAAGCAGCAAGAAATAATAACGACAGCACCACCCACAAGAAGCAATAAAGAAGCAACAATAACAAATCCTTTTTTGAGGTTAATGTTTTGGTCTGATTGATTTTACTAAAAACATTGTCATCAATTTCATTGTTGTTGTTATTGTTGTTATTGCCCATTGTGGTGACAGATTGGTGGTGGTGGGGATGGATTTATGACAAATGTATGTGGTGGTGCTGGATTTTTCATAGGGGCGGGGGCAATGGTGGATGGCATGGTGGGCGTGAAAGAGAATGTGTGAATGAGAGAAATATGAAGTTTCAGGGAGTTGAATGATATTTTTTCTCTTAAAAACTTACAATTTAGTCATCAAACTATCATGTACATATTTATCAGTCCAAATTCTTAAAAAATTAAGGGTAATATCGGAATTCTATATAATTATTGACACTTTGACTATTATTTATTGTTTTAACTAATAGAATATTCTCAAAAATTTTAACAGAAAGGGGAAACAATTAATGGAATCAAATCCTAGGAGAATTTAATTGACTTTTGAAAAAGTAGGAACATAGCCAAACCTTAGGGTGATAATAATTGTCCCTAAAAAAAATTATACCAATTGAAGAGTTTATTGATTCATACGTTTATTTATAAAAATTATACAAATTTTGAATTAAAATTTTGCTTTCATCATCCCTTAATATTAATAAAAAATTATCATCGACACAAAAAAAAATTGTCTACAGGACTTCTGAAAATTTTAAGTCAACACTCAAAATTTAAATTGAACATGTCCAGGAAATTTCCAGCTTATCCCAATTGCTTAAACAATTTGGACGGAGTAAATCATATACTTATTTCCACCATAAAAAGGGTCTTCATATGACATTACAGAAACATATCCTTGCAACACCCTTCTCCTAGGAAGTTAAGAAATTTGCCAAGTTATATGGATTCCATGCAAAAACAGACAACAGCAGAGCTCTTACAAGCTCAAGTTCGTGTCTATAATCACATATTTTTCTACATTAATTCTATGGCACTTAAGTGTGCAGTTCAGCTAGGCATACCAAACATAATCCACAACCATGAAGAACCCATCACCCTTCCTGAGTTGATGGCTGCACTTCACATCAACCCAAGCAAAACCAATTGCATGTACCGGCTCATGCGCATGCTGGTTCACTCAGGATTCTTTTCTACCACAAAAGTTGCTAATAGCCCAGAAGAAGCATATGTCTTAACACCATCGTCCAGGCTACTTGTTAAGAATAACCCCAATTGCTTGACATCCTTTGTTGATTCACTGCTTAAGCCAGATTTTGTAACCCCAGGGCATTTCTTGAGAGATTGGTTTCAAGGCAACGAGCTCACAGTTTTTCAGAAAGCACATGGAATGCCATTTTGGGAGTACAATGAAAGAAACCCTGAATTTAACCAGCTTTTCAATGAAGCAATGGCTAGTGACTCAAGAATGATGAACTTGGTGATCAGAGACTGCAAGCCAATTTTTGAAGGGGTGAATTCACTAGTTGATGTTGGAGGTGGCAATGGATCGCTTGCAAGAATCATATCAGAGGCATTTCCTGAAATGAAATGCACGGTTCTTGATCTTCCACAAGTCATTGCTAACTTAGAAGGCACCAAGAACTTGGATTACGTTGGAGGTGATATGTTTCAACACATTCCTTCTGCAGATGCCATCATACTTAAGGTATATGCCCATCTCTTTGCTATACGATTTTTTGTTTTTCATCTTTATATATATCAATTTGCTTATTGAAAACGACTTCTCTTGAATCGGCGCAGTTAATTTTTCATGGTTGGAATGATGAGGAATGCTTGAAGATTCTGAAGAAATGCAAAGAAGCCATTTCAAACAAAGGGAAGGGATCAGGAAAGTTGATTGTCATAGATTTAGTAATAAACGAGAAGAAAGACGAACATGAACTAACCGAAACAAAGCTCCTTTTTGACATGCTGATGATGTTTGCAGCCACAGGAAAGGAAAGAACTGAGAAAGAATGGGGAGAGCTATTCTTGAAAGCCGGTTTCAGTCACTTCAAGATTACACCCTTACCTGGTTTAAGGTCCCTAATTGAGGTTTATCCTTGAGATACAACAGAAGATCATGCAGTGCAATCATGTTATGTTTGTTGAATAAATTCTGTACCCAATTCCGTTAGACATCTCTGTAATGTCATAATGAAGCATAATATTATATTAAATATTATTTCAAAATTACTTTTCTTTGAATAATGAAGCATAAAATATTCCTGTGATACACACTTAATTTCTTTTCTTGAATAATGAAGCATAAAAATGTTAAATTTTATTAATTAACTACAAAAATTCTTCCTTGATTGGGATCTATGATCTGACATTTGGCAATACTTTAAGATGCTGCAACTTTAGGATAGGATGAAGGTGATTTACAATTAAGATTTTTAGAATGCAAAGATCAACAAGTGCCATTATTAACTTCTTGGGTAATCTTTGCTTGGTATATAAGAAAGGTTGAAATTAACGGACAAATGGATCAGCCTATAGGAATTATATCCTCACTTAAATAATATTTTCACCGACTTAAATTCATTGAATTGAATTAGTTAATATTTAATGAATTTTCAACATGCATGATTTTAAAAAACCAAATGGTTGAATGAAAAAATGATATAGCTTGTTTTGGAACTTTTTATCAATTTATGGCAAAAACTTAAAAAAATTTTGACTAATTTATGGTATTTTTATAAAAATTTTCATTTTGTGGTGGAATGAAAAAGAATTATGAATTTGTGATATTTTTACTAGGTGGCTTACGAGTCAAAAGTCAACTCGCATACCAGCTCAGCAAAAATCATCATAAATTAAAAAAAATTATTCTACCATAAAATTAAAATTTTTTTAAAATGCATTATAAATTGGTAAAATTTTAAAATTTTTGCCAAAGCCCTCTATTTTGAGTATTGATTCAACCAGTTACAATTTAACTATCATACGGGAACCATTTCAGTCATCATTTCTACGGAAGTGAACAAAACTTATTGTTGGTCAAAAAAAAAAACAAAACTTATCTGGCTTCACGCGTATGCATCACTTTACGTGATGTGACCATCTATTATGAAAAATTCCAATTCTCGCTCAAGTGTATACGAATGGCTTGCATGTGCTTCATGACATGACGTCCCCATAATGGACATGGCACAGATGTTGCTCCACGATTATGTGGAGTCTTCAGTCGTGGGTTGGTTCCTTGTTAGCCCTGTTGGACAATAATAGATGTCGCAACTCGCGACATCAATAGTTGCGATAAATATCGACTTTAGTTTCTATAAATATCTTCTTTAATTCCTATAAAATTACAGTTTAGATCCCTATAAAAAAGAAAAAAAATTTTGTTGTCTGTTTTACCCCCGATACAGGGAGATTGTCAATTGATAGGGGAAGGGGGTCATTTCCGTGATTTTACTGCTTTCTGTCGCAACTCGCGACAGGAGCTTTACCCTTTGAGTATATGCCATCTTTTGTACAAAAAGAAAAAAAAAATTCCAATATTCTGCAAAAAATTGTCGGCAGTCAAATAATGCTGCTTCAAGAAATCAACTACAGTGTAGAATTTTTTTTGTCTAATGACTTCAGTTCAACAACCAACGCGGAAATGAAAAAACATAGACTTATAATTTATAATTGTTTCTTGTGTGTTTGGTTAGGTGGGTATTGTTTATGGTTTTTATTCCTCCTATGACATCACTTGTCCCATACATATTTTTTCCATTTTACTAATGCTCTTTCTGGTCGAAAGTTGAATGCATCAAAACATTAAAAAATAAATAAAGTATAATACGTAAGTATACAACAGTTAGTATTAGTTCTAAATTTAGTATTGACTTGTTCAAGGAAAATATGGATTATGTTGTTCATGTTGTCATAGTTTTAGAAACTTCAGCTACAATCTTTTTCTTTTTTGAACAAAACTTCAGTTACTATTAACCTTTACAAGACTTGTTCTAATAATTTGTGTTGCTTATGCTGATGTAGGCTGAACATCCCCAATGCTTAAACACTTGGCTGTTTCATGATATGCTGGGTATATGTTATCCTAGAGTTGTTCTTCCTTAGCTTTGTTTGCTAAGAACCATGTATACCAACAACCACTAGAATCGACTAGTAGGAGACTCTTCTCACTTAGGTGACATTTTGGATTCAAATGATAGTATATGTAATCGCATTGAATTAGTTTTTAAAAGACCTTTGCAATTCTTGTGGTTCTATTCGAATCTTACTTGATTAGTTAAAGTCCACTAGACTCTAAATATCGGTGGTTGAGACAAAAAAAACTAAATAAAAAAGAAATAAATTAAAAGAAAGAAAAAAAATATGGAAGCAATTTGAGTGTCTTAGAGCATCTCCAATAGTCTTTTTATTTAACTAAAATTATTTATTTTAAAGAGTGAAACTAAAAAAATGGTCTTCAATACACTCTCTATATTTTTATTTTAGAGTAGAGAGTAAGGTTTAGCTCTCTACATGTAGAGAGTCAAACCTCACTCCCTACTCTAAAATATTTCAATTTTCCATGCAGAATATTGATTGATGTTTATCTATTTATTGAAAATAATTTTCTCTTTCATCAAATGGAAGAAAAAAATTAAATAAATAGAGGGAAATCTTGTAAAAAATAAAGGAGAAAAAAATTAAGCATTAATATTTATTGGATAAAGTAAAATGAAGACTAAAAAAATATAGAGTCTATTGGAGTTGTACAAATTACTTCACTCTTTATATTTAAAATTCATTGAGATGCTCTTTATTAAGCAAAAAATGTTCTTTAAAATAAAAATTACTATTGAAGATGCTCTTAGTAGGTTAAAAAGATAGCTTAAGAACTAGTCAAAGTTCAAATTGTAATTTTTTCAAAAATATATATGCACACACTCACTTAATGATATTAACAAACATTTTCGTTTTAAGTCAATAGAAAGTCATTTTTCAACATCCAACCTCAAGCAATTTAATATAAAATAAAATAAAAAATTTTATATACTTCAAGTGTATTATATAAAATTAAATATTTCATTTTCATTTTCATTGATAAAGTATAAAACACTTAAGATTATTTGTGTCACAAATTCCAATCATATTATATAATACTTTCAGTTTAGACAAAAATCTTCTAAAAAATTATTAAGTACATTTAAATATATAATTTTAATATTATGTCCTTGTTAATTTATAAAATTAATTTTTATTATTTTAAAATAAAAGAATTGTTGCTATTGTTAATTCAATAATATTTCAATTGGTTAACCTCTTTATTAATTATTTTCTAAAAAAACATTATTTATTCAAACTCTTTGATTTCTCAGTCAACAACCGATTAGTTCCTTAAGCAATTAAGACAACCACTTAATTTTCGTCAGTCAAGTCAAGCTTAGCTACCAAGAAATTTGAACTTGTGTTGCGAAGAAACTTCCTTATTAACCCTTCATCCACGTTAATGTGCAGTGATTCAAGATGATTGTATTATTTAAATGAACATTGGAATTCTGTTCTGCAATCAGATTAATTACATGGAGAACTTATCAAAGATGAAGATGAATCAAGAGCTTGAAACTAATGAGTTGTTTCAAGCTCAGTGTCACATCTATAAACACATGTACCACTATTTAGAATCCATGTCTCTGAAATGTGCTGTTCAGCTAGGAATTCCTGACATAATCCACAAAAAAAAAAAACCTGTCACCCTTTCAGAGTTGGCTTCAGCACTAGATATACCCCCAACAAAAGCCAATTGTCTGCAGCGCGTTTTGCGCATACTGGTGCATTCCGGCATCTTTGCTACGGCCAAAGTCCATGAAGACCCTGAGGAACAAGAAGGTTATGTTCTTACAACTTCGTCTGCTCTCTTGCTCAAAGATAGCCCAACCAGCTTGTCACCATATGTTCTGGCGATGCTAGATCCTGCATTGATAACTCCATGGTTTTCCCTTTCTGAATGGTTTCAAGGGAACGAGCTCACAGCATTTGAAACTTACCATGGTACAAATTTTTGGCAGTATGCAAATGAAAATCAAGAATTCATCAATTTCTTAAACGAGGCCATGGCCTGCGATTCTCGATTGGTGAGCTTCATTGTTCAGGATCATAAGGAAATCTTTGAGGGAATAGCTTCCTTGATTGATGTTGGGGGTGGAACGGGAACTCTAGCCAGGAAAATTGCTGATGCATTCCCTCTTATGAGTTGCACGGTCTTGGACCTTCCACGAGTTGTTGCAAACTTGGAAGGGACAAAAAACATGACATTTGTTGCCGGTGACATGTTTCAGTCTATTCCTTCTGCAAATGCGGTTCTGATAAAGGTATGCAACTTTTTTTTTTTTATTTGGGACCTGTCGCATTATTAGCTTGCCCACATGGGAGTCACAACAGGTACTTAAGATCAGTCAAGATTTAGTTTAGGTCTCATCCGCTCAAAGATCATAATCTGCTTTTTTTCTTCTTCTTCTTCTCTTTGCAGTCCGTTCTACACAACTGGAGCGATGAGGCATGCATAAAGATTTTGAAGAGATGCAGAGAAGCTATTCCAAGCAAAGATGAAGGAGGAAAGGTGATAATTATAGAAATGGTGATCAATGGAAATAAAGATGAACGTGATGTAGTGGAAGAAACAAAGCTCTTTTTGGACATGGAAATGATGCTTATATGCACTGGAAAGGAAAGAAATGAACAAGAATGGGCAAGACTGTTCTTGGAGGCTGGATTTAGTCATTACAAAATCACTCCCACTAGCGGGTTAAATTCCATAATTGAAGTTTATCCCTAGATATTTTGCAACTTTTTGTAATCTTCATTCAGTATTGGTTGCTGCAATTTTTCCTTTATTTGAGTTAATAATAACATAATTGCAGCTTAAGAGTGTGTTTGGTATAAATAAATTTCACAAAATTTTGCGGAACTCATTTACAATTCCATGTTTTTAAAATTGTGGAATTCATTATAATTATATGAAATTCTAATGAAATCGGTGGAATTTACAAATAAATTCTACAATTTTTAAAGCTATATTTCTAAAATGACTAAACTATCCTCATTATTTTTATTTTTATTTTTATTTTTATTTTTTGAAGAGTTCTTTTTTTTTATTTTTTGCTTTCTACACTACTTTTAATTGCTTTGCCTGTAGCACTAACTCTTAATTCAGTAATTATGTAAGAATCATTAAACAAAACATTGATTTGGATTGATGATATAAGTCCAAATAATTAAGATAATTTGGATTAAGAAAAAAAAAAGTTAATAGTTAAATGGTTTCTTGGTGCAGATTTTTGAAGTACAGTACACCCTATTAATTTGGCCTGGTTGTACTGCTGTTACCTTTGTTATCAAATTACAAATACATTTATATCTATAACTATTTTATATAAAAACATAATAAAGTTGAGGTTTAAACTATGAGCTAACGGAATTATAAGACTTTTATTATTATTATTATTATTTTGCTATTTAAATATATATATATAGTCGATGATACTTGTAGTTGAGTTGTATTTTTGTTTACAATTATTCAAATCTTTTTAATTAGTCTAACCTTAATTTAGATTTTTCATATAATCCTAATTTTATTTTTTTAATGAATTTTGAATTAAAAATTAAAAATTTATAAATTGGAACATTAATTTAAAAATATAATTAAAAATAAATATTTAAAAAGAAATTAAATATTTTAAAAAAGTTAAATATTAATTTGAATGTTAAATAATCACACTTTTAATAATGTAATATGAAATTTAAAAAGAAGGTAAAAACATAATTTATTTATAAGAGTTTTTTTTACCAAAATCAAAATTAACTTGAATTCTAGATTTATACCAAACACAATATAATAAAATATGGAATTCATTTGAAATGAATTTCACAAACTATTCATTTGAACCAAATACACTTCATTAATAAAAATTCATTTGCAAATGAAATGAATTCTATTTAGAATTCATTTCCAAATGAAATGAATTTTTTGATGAATTGAATCAAACAAAGGCTAATTATTAATTAATTTGTAACATGATTAATTAGTATACGTTTAATGGTTGCTTTTTGCCACCTTTTATATCAATTTATTTTCTGTGACATCCAATATAATATTATTCATTGGAGGATTATGTAAATAGTGTCGGACATCGTCCCCATGGGCTTTACCTGATGACCAAGTTGCTTAGGGCACCATGTTGGGTCACCTTCCCCCTCCCCATTGTAAAATGGCCGAAAAATATTGTTGGGAATCTACAGCTCCTTTTTCTTTTTTTTTTTTTTTTTTGATGAAGGGAGGCAGAGTCTAAAAACATTACATAGAACATAGTCTGGGGAGGGCTACACCAATCGAGTCTTGGAGCATGATATCTTTAACATTATATGGGGGTAATTCCAAACATGTAATCCTACAGGTTGAAGAAAACCTATATTAGCAAGAGCATCAGCACATCGATCGGTTGGGTTCTCGGCATACATGAGTGATCTACAGCTCCTCTTTAAATGCAACTACTTGGTTGTCATTTGAAATAAGTTTCCCTTGAAACACGAAATTAAAACCATTCCCCTTTCAACTATCAACAGTTATTTGTTAACTGTACCTTTTGCTACAGTGATAAAAAAAAAACAGTTATTTGTTACCATTAAAATAAATCAAACAGTACTATTTTATTTTGTAATTGTTATAAACTAACCTGCTTGGTTTAGCTGTTTAGAGCAGCTGATAGCTAATAGTAATTGCGGATAGTGGATAACTGATAGCTATTAGTTGATAAATATGAATTGTTTGGTAAAATTTTGTTAGTTGTAACTATTTGTACGTCAAATAACCATTAAGGGTATAATTTATTCGTAAATATAATTTTATATACTTCTTATAATATTTTTGAGTTATGTAAAGTTATTTAAAATATATATATAGTAATAAATAATAATTTATTGTCTTTAATTTATATATTATTAAAATAATTAATAGAAATTATTCAAAAATAAATTTTAAAATATAAATATTATTGTATAATTTTTTTTTAAATAATTATATGTATAAATATTATAATTATTTAATTATTAATTACAATTTACAATAATATTTATTTAATTATGAACTAGAAAAAATTAATTAGCTACATTTGATTTAAATGAAGTTATTTGTTATTGGTTGTTTTTAATAAGGGTAAATGGTTTAAATAAAAAATAAATACAAATCAGCAATTATTTTAAATAAAATCAGTTATCAGCTGCTGATTTTAGAATTTATCAAAACCTAATTGTAGCTGATTGAAAAAAATTTCTATCAGCTAAACCAAACACATTTATCAAACATACTGAATTTATTTTTAAAAAATTTACATATATACCGATGAGTGATTCAAATTTAAAAAATTTTAAATTAATCCGGAACCATCAATTCACCATATATTATTAGAAGACCAAATTAATAATATAAATATAACTAAATAACAACAACCACAATAATAATAATAACATTTTAAAATTTTAAAAATTTAATTAACATTTATAATAATTATTAAATATATAAAGTGCAATTTTCGTTTTTTTAATCATTTGAGTTATTAACGTAATTGTGCCTTACTAATTGAGACCGTCACTGTGTTATCCTCTGCAATGGGTTATGCGAAATAATCCTTTTTTTTTTTTCCTAAATCACTAGAAGAGTCTATCAAATTTTAATTAACTAGTATTGTACCCGCACAATGCGCGATTTTATTTTTTGTTGATATATATGTGTTAATTTATTATTTTATTTTAAGAAAAATAATATTTGTATTTAGCATTAAATATTGTATATTTTTAATTTTTAAAATATATTTCAATTGATATAAAATTTTTATTTTAGTTATTATTTAAATTATACAATTTGAGTTATCAAACATTTTTTATAGTAAAATAGAAAAACTTAATTTTATGTGATGCTAAAAGATCACTAAGTAAAAATAAAATAAAAATAAATTTATAAGCTACAAAATTCTAAATTTGCTTTTTATTTCATACATAATAATAAAGTAAAAAAAAATTGATGGACATCTTTGATAGCATTAAAAGTAGGGTTCTTTTCTTTTTATTCAATGTTTTGTCTCTTCTTCATAATTGAGTGATTGCTCTTTGAATTTTTTTCATTCATACTTTTGTAGGAGTTCGACATTGTTCACCTTATCATTATCGAATTTAAGTGTATTAGTATTAAAGATAGACATTTTAATTATAATGTTTAATACATGTAAGACTAAAACAAAGTAGAATTAATAATAAAAGATTATTGTGTCAAAACATATATATATATATTATACATTATACATAGATTATTACTTGCCTCTGAAGCTGAAGATGAACTGATGGTGAATCTATGACCTGTGAATTATTTGATTCTTTTTCTTCTGCATTTATTTCTTATCATTGGAAAATTAAGTTAGTTTAGTGATATATATGTGTGTGTGTGAAAATAAATATAATAATTGAATTATTTAATTAAAAATAGAGTAGTTGAATTATGTGTACTTTTTGCAAAGTTTGAAACTTGAATTCTTTTTCCAATTTTTCATTTGGTGGAAAAATCTTTTTTACTGTGTATTTTTGCAAATCTTCTTGATTGTACTCATTCAACTTAATTTTGAAGACAAATGTCTTGTCTTGAAGTTGTATTAATTGCATGTGGTGCTTCACTTTCTGAATTTGATTTTCTTTGCAATAAGTTTGATACACTTTGCTTAATGATTTTTTCAGCTTCTTTATTGAAGAGGACAAATTAAATGTAACA
>CATIWK010013978.1:0-15376 GCA_949634005.1 Mallotus japonicus | reverse complement strand
ACCTACAACAAATACTGTTAGTTTCAAATCACGAATATTCACAAATGATAACTCAAATCATACTTGCATGAAAGTAAACATGAATAATCACATAAAGCATGAATTGATCATTTAGACAAATCATCATTCAAACAAGTTGAGTATGCGATCAATACATGGAAGATCATATACTAAACATGAAACGTGTATAAAATACAAGAAATATACAGAAAATAAACTGAACGTATACTAATGTGAACCAGAGTCATGCATGACTCTGGGCGAGAGGTGATCGCCTCAACGATGAGGCGATTGCCTCATCACGAAGAGGCGGCGCCTCTATGAAGAGGCGTCGCCTCCTCAACAGGGCATTCTTGCCTCAGGATCACATACTTTCTCAAAATCCAAGTATTTCAAATATTTGTACAAATAAGGACAAAACAGGGATTTGATCACTTAAATATCACGTATTCACCAAATCATGCTTGCATATGACATCAAATAAACAACAAGATACTTGAAAGAAATCAAAATCTAACAATTTATGCTTTCTACATAAAAATGAAGCTTAAAACTTGGAAGTAAAGATTCTCACTGAATGAAAAATTCCTGGAGCTCCTAACTCAGCCCTCAGAGCTTGTTTTGATGATTGAATACTATGAAGATCCCTTCTTCTCCAAAGAACTAGTCTTCTTAAGCTTGAAAATCACTTCTCTTGCTTTCTCTCTTTTGGTTTCTCTTGATTTTTTTTTCTTTCTTTTCTTTCAAGGACGTTTTTTTCCTCTTCTCTTCTTCTTCTTTTTTTTTTGAATAAATCCAGGCCCCTTCAAATATCAACCTAAGTCTCTACTTAAACCCCCTTCCTTCTCTCTCTCTAATTTCCCTAGAATTTAGGTTCATTTTCCACCTAGTCTTTTTTCATCATTGCCTCCTCTTTTCCAGCTAATTTTAGCCCCAAAAGTCATTTTTTTTGTTCAAAAATGCAGCTGGAGGAGTTGGTGAAGTCTGAGTTAAATACAGCAATAAATAGCATTTATTGCTGCATTTGGACAGGTGTGATGAGGCGACGCCTCATCACTGTCCAGGGCGTAGAGGCGATCGCCTCTTCACCCGGAACTCCTCTAGGCCAAAGGCCCAAGAGGCCTGGTTGGACCCGGATGATATGGGCTTGGGGTTTGAAGGCTAGCGGGCTAGGGTTCAATGTTTGTGTCTTAGGCCTGGTCGTTTTGGGCTAGGTTTTAAGCTCTTGAATCCATTTCAGAGGAGGTTCGGGACTCTTCTCGCATTCGAAGTACGAACTTTCTCATCATCGGGCTTTCGTTGCGGGCCCAAACAGAGTGTGTCTACAATAATATAACTAGAAATATTTTTTGCTTATAATCTTAATATTTACACATATTTTTTAAATTAATATATTTTATATAATATTTTATAATATATATATATATATATATATATATATATGAGTATTTCAGTCGGTTCGGTTTTTTTTGGTTTTTAACCTCCAAAACCAAAACCGAACCGAATAACCAATTTTTCTACTTATAAAAACCGTAACCGAACCGAACCTATATATTAACGGAACCGGTCGGTTCAGTTTGATTTGGTTTGGTTAATCAGTTTTAACCGATTTCTGCTCACGCCTAGCCAATGCCACTCTTATCACCATAAATTTTTGATATACTAATAAATTATCAAGGGTGTGCTTTCCTTTTTGAAATTTTGAAATTAAATTCTTCAATCCCAATATTTCTTTAGAAAACTTTTCATTTTCTTCTTTGGTTTTATTAAGTTCACTTCTTAATGAGGAAGAACCTTTCAAATCATTTGAGAGTTTTTCATTTGAAGAAATCATTTTTGAAAATTCATTTTTCGATTCCTCAAACTCTTTAGACATCTTAGATAATTTTAACTTATAAAAACTTTTCTTTGAAAGTAAATTTTTGCACTTTAAAATCAATTTGCTCATAATAGAGCTCTCATCATCATCATCATTATTATAAATGAATTCATTATCATCACAAGAGGAGTTAGAAGTTGAAGATACCTCATGGTTGTCTAAAAAAGCCATGAAACAAAGGTTGGCCACGTAAGTGGCTTTAAAGCTTTCTTCTTGTCCTTTGCTCCCTTGTTCTTACTCTTAAGTTTTGGGCACTCACTTCTTATGTGATATGGCATTTTGCATTCATAACAAGTGATCTTTTTGCCTTTCTTGTGACTTTTCTTGTTGTCCTTTTGCTTCCCAAGGTTGTTCCTCCTTAAGATTTTCTTATAGCTTCTTTGTAAGCATGGGAAGTTCAACATCTTCTTTACTATAGTCTTCTAAACTCTCTTTTTCACTATCATCTTGAGTTTACTTTGAGTGCAACTCCCTTCTTCTTTTCTTTTTTCTCTTGCTTCACATCTTCCCTTTGCCTTAGAGTAAGCTCATGTGTAAGGAGCTTACCAATAACGATGTCGATGGATAGCTTGGATAAATCATGAGCTTCCTCAATAGAAGTGACCCTCAATTCCTAATCCTTATTTAGTAGGACTCTAAAAATCTTGGTATTCACTTCTTCTCTAGCACAATGCTTCTCAAACTTCTTTAGTACGGTGAGGATGGTATTAAGACAATTTGTCATCTCAGTTATGCTTTCCTATGACTTCATTTTGAAAAGTTCATATTCATATACATGAAGTTAAACTTTTTGCTTCTCAATTGCGTATTGCCTTTATAGTGGTTCTCTAAAGTTTCCCAAATTTCTTTGGCAAAAAGGTAATATTGAACTTTTCCACCTTCCTCCCTTGACATCGATGCAAGGAGGATTGTCATGGCCTTCTTATTCCTATATTTTTCTTCTAATTATTGTTGTGACCGTTCATTCTTCTCATCTAATCATCCTCGCAACCGTGATCATCCTTGATCACAGGTGTGACCTTACTCCTCATGATCATAACCCATTATCGTAAGGCACTGCCTAAATTCTTGAATTGACTTCATTTATCTCATAATCATGCTTCCATGCTCATAATCATGAGCATCCTCCTCACGATTGTGACTGAGACCTGAGGGTCTTTATCCCTTTTTTTTACTTAAGCATTTTGAAGAAATTAGATCGTGCGGATGCTCATGGTCGTGACTCAGTTCGAGAGCATCCCTGCCTTCATGCATAACTTGATTTTTCAAGCCTTTAATGAGCTCTAACTTGAAACTAAATTATACACACACCATTAACGGCTTAAAATTGAGTTGTTAAAGTCAAAATAAGGGTAATTAAGCCTTGATCATACAAATGGTCAATAATCTCCCCTTTTTGAAAATGACAAATAATTTTGAGTGAGATAAAAAAATATTTTATGCAAGTGTGTGAATTAAAAATCCCGCTTAGTATATGCATAAGGTTTGAGTAAGCTCCCCCTCAACAAGTGCACATTTTAAGAAGGTTATTGGTTCAAGTATTAAGTCTTAGTTTTATCATTCAAGTTTGCAAGTTTAAATTTACAATTGCTCTTGGTCATCAAATGTCATTATTGATTATTAAAGTTCAATTAAAAGTTATATATCATTGAAATTTTAAATTCAAATTTCCTTAAAATTAAATTGCACATATCATTTAACATATATAATTTCATTTAAATCTTTAAATTGCACATTTAAATTTCACATAACATGATCAATCAAACATACATATTCTCCCCCTTTTGTCAAAGTAAAGAAAAAAAAAGGATTATAAGTAAGAATTAGATAGGCAAAGATAGATAAAAGATAAATATCATTAATATTAAACAGAGATTACATGTAGTCCAAAAGTTAATACATGAAAATAGAGAGCTAACTTAAAAACACGAAAATATGTAAAAGAAACTAGAACTAAGAATGCCATCTCCACCATGCCCTTAATCATCTCTCTTTTGAGGTGGTGGACGGGAGGAGGGTGCCCATTAGCATTGGTAGTCTTGCCTCTCATAGAAATAGTGAGCATCATATTATAAATGAGTAATCTGAGTGTCCACTTCATCAAAATGCCATTAAAATTGGATTCCATTAAGGACATTCTATCAAATAATTGTCCAACCCATTGAGGCTCATTATCCAAATCTTGGGCATCTCTAGTAGTTCCTTCACTCCTTACCCCTTTTTCTTTGAGGCATTTGAGAGAAGGGTGCCTCTTGAGCAGGTTAGGTGTCTTTTAGTTCCTCATCTCCTCTCTTTTGAGCCTGAAATTGCTATATTTCTTGAAAGAGATGCTCCATCTCATCATTGTGAGCCCCTTGTGGAGCATCATCTTTCCACACCCAAAGGGTGTTAACTTTCTTAAATTGCTTTAAGTTATTCATAAAAGTTTCAATAAAAAGAATGGATGGTATGGATTCAGAGGAGTTGAGATTAGGAAAAATTGAGCAATTTTAGTAACTATCCTCTAATGTAAATAGAGCTAGAGACACTATCACTTAAAAACCAAAGCCTCTATTGCAAAAACCTCCTTAAGTTAATCTTTTTATTATCCACCATGTAATGAAGAATAAGAAGATCATCAAGAGAGAGAGCCTTATTATTTTGGCCTCTTGAATTGATGGAATAGGAAAGGAATCATTGGACATACAAAAGGGCTTAGAATTGAGGAAGGAGACTTTTGTGTGTCCTGCCATAAAGGAAGATTTGGGTTTATAATCCCTAACCTAAAAAGAATGAGGCATCCAAGTTGAAGAGTTTGGACATGCGCCTATTGATAAGTGCTAAAAATGATAGATTTTAAGCATGTTGCATTTCAATATTAGAATGGGAGGTTTTTATCATTTAAAGGCATGATTTAGGAATAATTGCATTAGAAGTTAAAATATTAGTCATTTTGTTATTTCATGCATTTTTAAATGATTATTATAGCATTTTACATTACTTTTGCTTTAATTTTGTAGGTTCCATGAAGTGGGAACTTATTTCGGAATGGAAACAATGAAGACTTAAAGCTAGGAGCTAATCTAGCCATGAAAAAGGGTAAAGAGATCAAAGATTAAAGCATAAACGAATGACATGACTGTGTCACTCAAGGACCACAGTATTGCCTAATTGTAAGTTTTGAGTCTGCAAAGATCAAAGCAGACATGACTATGTCATTTTAGGAACACAACCGTGTCAGAATGCTCAATTTCCAGGAAAAAACGGGTGACACGACTGTGTCACTTTGACACACAATTGTGTTCGTATGAGCTGTTAATTTTGAATAGTCCTTTTTAGGATTTTTTTACAGAACAGTATTTAAGAAGAAGAAATTTATCTTAGAAAAAGGAGGGAAGGGGGGGCTGCTCTAGAGAACAACATGCTATTGTTCTTCCTACACAAGAATTATTATTATTTTGAATTTCTTTAGATTTTTAATTTAAATTTTCAACTCAAGCTATTAGAATGAAGAACAAAGATTTAAGGGCGCAATTAAAGGAGCTAAATAAAAAGAGTTTTTCTTCTATTATTTTTTTGCTTTTTAATTTTATTTAATTATGAATATGTTGCATTCTTCATCTCTTATTGTTCTTTTCCAATTTCTATGAGTAACTAAGTAAGTTAGTTAGGGTTTTAATAAACCCGGCTCAACATGAACTTAATAAATTAATTTCTTGATAAAGGAATATGCATTTCATGAGAGTTATTAGACTTCATGCTTTTCATTGGCTTGATCACCCTTTGAATTGATTTATACACTAGGACTATACTGAGAGATCGATTCTAGTGAGAAAAGTAATAACAATCTATTAATTCAAATTAACTTAGTCGAGAGACATTTCAATATTAATATTCCTTAGAAGATTGCTTGAATGAATTGGTTATGATTAGTTAATCATAGTAGTGAGAGTTAGGTAATCGAGTAATTAGCATAATTGATTAATTGTGAGAGTACTTGAGAGAGACATCACAATATTGAAGATGCTTCGAAAATGAAATGTTATTCATAATAAATAAGAAATTATTATCATTTTGAGATAAATTGAGCCAGGGGAATTAAGCCCTAACGTCTTTAATTATATAAATTTAGTGACAATATTTCATATTGTTTTAGATTTAATTTACTTTGTTTTGCTCATTGGAATTTTTGTTCGTCTAGACAAGTAAAATATTAAGAGTAACTCCGTAATTAACACTATCTCCATGGAAACGATATCTTTTTGTTAGTACTTGTATGATTCCGTGCACTTGTAGATTAGCACACATCACCTATCCTTTTAAAAACTAAAAAGTATGTCAAACTCAAGAGATTTCATATACCTTTTCCTTTCCCTTAGTTTGAATCCCATACTATAGTCTGAGTTATTGTCTTCACAATGAGTGATCCTCAAGGTGAAGGTAGAGAGGAATTCTATCACTAAAGAAGGATGGGTAGGTAAAGAAATGAAAGCTAAAATAAACAAACCTACCCTTTCAAGAAGATTCTTCACCTCATCAAAGCAACTAAGACTTTTAAGAGTGCGTTTTGACATGTAACCTTAGGGAATGATGGTCCTCTTTTGAAAGGAGGCAATTTTAGTTTTGATTTCACTTGATGAGTAGGATAAAGGATGTTATTTTTTGGGTTGCTCTTTGGTGGCTCTACTTAAAGAGCCACCTTAGGAAGAAGAAGGACTTGAGAATTTCTTAGATGCCATTAATATATTGGAGAGAAAGAAAAAGTATAAAGACTTAGATAGAATTTTAAAGGAGTGATAATTTGAAAGCAAGAAGAAAAGCACTTGAAGAAGATAAAAGTGAAAAATAGAAAAAAAATGAAAGAATTATGATGAAGAATAAGGTTTATACAACCAAAAGGAGGTTAATATCTACTCTAGAATGAATCTTTAAAGATTTGGAACTTGGAAAATCGAATTGAAGTTGAGTAGGTGTCAAAATTTAATGAAAATTCAAAAAAGAACCGTTTTTCAAAGATTGTTAAGATGCCCCTTACAATCGTGAGCATCTTATCAAGATCATGAGGGCACGATTATGATGCTCCTCATGGTTATGAGCACGATCGAGAGTGTCTCTTGGTCAGAGATGAACAAGTGTCACAATCATTATCGGTTTTATGTAACGGTCATGATAAAAATTCATTTTAGTCCTTAAAGAGATTATAAAGAGGAGCAATTCACACATAATTTAAAAGAGTTCAGTTCCTCAATAAACCTACATCTCCGCCTATTTTATCTATAAGTTAGTATTTTTAACTCCACACTAATCTATTAAATTAGATTATGTACAACAAAAGTTTTTCTAGGAAAAACTTAAACCTTTACAATTGAGTTTTCTTGGCTAACTTATAGCCAACATACAACCAAATATTTTGCAAGGCTAACACTTAAACCTTTAGTGAATTAGTACCTCACCACCCTTGAATTCAACCTAAGAAAGGAGTAAATGAAGATCATCTAATCACTAACATACCCCAATAACTTTTAAATAATGAATTTATAACATATGAGAATATGATTACAATAAATTTTAAAGCTTTTACAATTTCACCAAACTCTTGAACACACCCCAATAACTTTCAAAGAATGAATTTACAATAAATAAGAATACGATAGCAATAAATTTTAAAGCTTTTACAATTTTACCAAACTCTCTAACCTCTTAAATAAGGTTTAATAATGTGTATTTATAGTTGGGAATGAAAAACTAGCTGTTAGAAAGCCATACTTCCATCCTCATTTTTATCTATCTTCATTAATTGTTTCTTATTCTTTTTGTAAAGAATTAGCTACTCACGATTGTGATTACTCTCATCACGATTGTAACCCTCAACAAAATTAGCCTTTGCAGTTTGATTCTGACTGTTAAAGAGTTGATAGGTGGATTATGACCACCCTTACGATCATCACCTTAGATCGTGAGGGTTACTACTTTCAATCTTAGTTTTATACTTGTGATTGCTTGATCACGACCGTGATCATACCTCTCACGATCATGATCGGTTGAGGGGTCACTAACTTTCTTAACTCTTCTTATTGAATCATTTCGCGATTGTAATCATCCTTGATCACAAGCATGACCTTGCTCCTCATGATTATCACCTATGACTATTAGGGTCGCTGCCTGTATTCTTAAATTCGCTTCATTCATCTCACGATTGTGCTTCCATGCTCACGATCGTGAGCGTCCTCCTTATAATCATGATTGAGATCGTGAGGGGTCTTTGTAATTTTTCTTTGCTTGGGCATTTTAAAGAAATTGGATTATAGGGATGCTCATGGTCGTGACTCAGCTCTTGAGCATCCCTACCTTCATGTATAACTTGATTTTTCAAGCGTTTGAATGAGCTCTAACTTGAACCTAACTTATGCACACTCAAATCACACCCATTAATGACTCAAAATTGAGTTGTTAAAGTCAAAACAAAGGTGATTAAGCCTTGATCATGCAAATGGTCAATAACACCCCTAACATTGTGCCTAAATGTCACATTTACCATAAACATTTTTAAAGTACAAATACACCTTTATCATTTTAAAAACCATATATTTAAACCCCTCTTACAAATAGTACTAATTCTCACTGGTAGTGGGGTCCACTATTATTGACATGTATAAAAAAAATATTAGATAAAGGTATATAAAAGGCCTAGAGGGGATGTTAATGGGGCTAATTTAAATTTGAAAAAGGATTAAAAAGAGTTTAGAGAAAAATAAAGAGATTGAGAAGAAGAGAAATTTACACACATAATTTAAGGAGTTCAGTTCCTCAATGAACCTACATCTCCACATAACTTATCTTTAAGTTAGGATTTTGTTAACTCACCACCAATCTATTACACTAGTTTGATTATAATAAAGTTTTTGAGGCTCAACTCAAACCTATCACATTTAAACTTTTCTTGGCTCAACTTTAACTATTACCCAAATTTTCAAGTGTTTGTAGATCACACTTGAGCTAATTTCTTAGAGAGGATCCTCACTTCCCTTATTCCTAATCAAAGAAAAAGTAAAAGACAAGAATTTCTAACTCTAATCACGCAAACCCAAATACTCAAAGTGTTTAAAGATCACAAAGAATTGATTACAATAAAGAACAAGCAATGAATGCTAAACAATGAGTAGATTGCTAAGAAAAAATGCTTCACCAAACGCTCTTAATCATTTAATGAAGTTCCAGAGCTTGCTTTTATATTTAGAGAGTACAAAATGGCTGTTGAGAAGCATTAAATTTGTCCTGAGCCTCCTCTATCTTCATTAAATGAAGTTTTAGCTTTTGTAGGAAATTATTTGCTCACGATCATGAGGAGCACACTCACGATTATTGGAGATAAATAACTAGCATTGGAGTTCAATTGTGACAGTTGGAGGCTTAACATGTCACTTGTGAGCATAATCATGATCGTAGCTCTAATCACATAAACCTAAATACTTAAAATGTTTAAAGATCATAAAGATTTAATTACAATAAAGAACAAGCAATGAATGCTAAAGAGTGAGTAAATTTCTAAGAAAAAAATGCTTTACCAAACTCTCTTAATCACTTAATGAAGTTTCAGAGCTTGCTTTATGCTTGGAGAGTAAAAAATGGTTGTTGAAAAATATTAAATTTATTCCAAGCCTCATCCTTCTTCATTAAATAAAGTTTCAGCTTTTGCAGGTAATTGCTTACTCATGATTATAAGGAGCAAACTCATGATCGTGAGAGATGAATAACTAGCTGTTAGAGTTCAATTGTGACCATTAGAGGCTTGACATGTCACTTGTGAACATGATTAGATCGTGGCTAGTGTGCTTATGATTGTGGAGACCATCATGAGCAAGTCTGGATGAATGCCTCTATTTGGTTGCTAATGATCACAAATAAAATATGCTTGATCATAGTTCTAGGACTGCTCCTGTGGACTATTGGACATTTGAGGCTTGAGAGAGCTTAAATGATCACGAGCAAGACATGGCATGGTCACGAATGAGATGGATGTCCTCATGATCGGAAGTGCTCTTAAGGACCACTATGACTTTGCAAAACTAAAACGTCCTTGGCTCATGATCGTGGGGCTCTTGATCAAAATCGTGGGATGCATGATCATAATCGTGTGAGGGCTCGTGAGGAGTGTTAAAATCTTGACAAATTTGGGTTCCTTGCCTCCAAGTGATCACCAATAATTACCTATCTTGTATACACACGTAGGCACACAAATTATTAAATTAAAATTGATTTGTTAAGGTTAAAACATGGGCAATTTGCACATTGATCATGCAAATGAACAACATTACATTTTTATTCATAATGTTTATAATAAGGAACAAAATTATCCCTAAAGAAAATTTAATAAAATATTATATAAATTCATTCCATACTATTTCAAAAAAAATAGAAATATTTAAATAAATGAAACTCATCTCATCCTACATAAAATTTTGCTTTTTTTATTCAATCTTAAAATAATAAATAAATATTTATTTATTTATTTATTCATTTATTTATTCATCCATTTCATCCTATTTTCTTAAATTTAAATAAATATTTATTAATTTTTATTTTGAGAGTGAATAAAAAAATGATAAATTTATATAGAATGAAATGAATTTTTTATTTAAATATTCCTAAATTATTTAAATTGGACAAAATTTTAAAAATTTTCATACAAAATTAGATATAAGTTATTTTAATATTGTATTAGCATTAGTAGATCTCATGAGTGTAAAAAACGAACAGTTATTTAATATTTTTATTAGATAAAAATTTATATTTTTTTAAAAAAAAATTTGTGTTACAATATTCTTCAATTTTCTTTAGGGATAAATTTTTTTTGTTGTTATAAATGTTAGGGGCAAAAATGTACCTTTACATAATATTTTTTTTATGCATGTCATTAATAATGAACCACACTAACAATGAGAATTAGCGCCGTTTGTAAGAGAGGTTTAAATATATGGTGTTAAAAATAATGAGGGTGTATTTACATCTTAAAAAACGTTAGTGATAAATATGAGTAGGGGTGTCAATACACGTTGGTGGGTTGTGTTCGTGTCGGATTGACCTACGTTGGTGACATGATTATGATCAACACGAACACGACCTATTTATTAAACGTGTCAAATATTTTCACCCTACACAAACACGACATATGTAACTCATTTATTTAAATAAATGGTGTAGGTCATAAAATTCAATACAACCCATTTGACCTACATAACATTTATAATATATAAAATATTATTTGTACAAAAAAAATACTAAAAATAATTTCTATAATTTATCAATTTGTATAATATAATTATAAAAATATTAATTTTATAAAAACTTGCAATAAATGACTAAGGTCATGTCATGTCATGCCGGGTTGACATAACACAACACGACACATATAATTAAACGGATTCACGTGTCAACTTACGACATGAGCTGGTTAAACCGTGTCATAAAATGGATTGACCTGTTTCTGACACAAACACATTTAACCTCAACTCTAATTCGCTAATTTTACATGTTAGACAAACCGTGTTCACGTGTCATTACCCATTTGACACCCCTAAATATGAGAGTATAACACAATGTTAAAAGTGTTTCTTAACATTTTTTTTTTTTTTTTGTATACCCACTTGGATTCTCCTAAGAGATTTCAATGTTAAAACTATATTGTTAGATGAATCATAAAAGCATATACGATATTTATAATTATTGGAAGCCATCACATCTCCTCTTAAAAGAGTTCACTATCACCTATAGATGATTCAGGTCACGACATTGCAGCCCAATTTAGGGTTAATTATCATATTACCTCCAATATTAATTAAAATATCTTTTTTTTGAAATTTTATTTTTTTAAGACTTTATTTGTTTGCAGAAAATATTTTATTTTTGGTGAAAAATATTTTCTAAAAAATATTTTCTAGAGAAAATATTTTTTGATGTTTGGATGCAACACTAGAAAACAATTAGAAAATCTCATCCTTTGTGACATCAACACTTTTTATTATTCAAATTATCTCTTTGTAATGGATTTAATGTATATATTTTTTTATAAATTATCTCTCTTACAATGGACCTGATGTATTAATACAAAACTTATATGAAAATTAATTTATACAAAATAATGAAAGGAAAAAAGAAGGGGATAAGAGGAAAAAAATGAAAAAATAAAAATAAAAAATGAGAAAAGAAGGAAAGAAGGCAAAAAAATAAAGGGAAATAAAAAGAAAAAAGAAAAAAGGAGAGAATGTAAAAAATGAGGAGAAAATTAAAGAAGAAAAAAAGAAGAAAAGAATGAGAAAAGACAAAAAATAAGGAGAAGATAAAAATAAGAAGGGTAAATTACGATTTACCCCCTGTATTTTGGTCCAATACACTACTTCGTTCCTGAAATTTGAAAAAATACTTATTCATCCCTGACATTTGTTTTTTTAGCACTCATTAGTCCTTCTGTAGGGATGAAATAGTATACGAAAAAGCAAATGTCAGGGATGAATAAGTATTTTTTCAAATGTCAGAGACGAAGTAGTGTATTGGACCAAAATACAGGGGGCAAATCATAATTTACCCAAATAAAAAAGAGGAAAGGAAAAAAGAAGGAGAGAAGAAAAAAAAGAATAAAATAAAAATAAAAAAAGGGAAAAGGAAAAAATATTGAGAAAAATAAAAAAAAAAAGAAAAAAAGGACAAAACTTAAGTAAGAAATAAAAAAGATTTAGATAAATTTTTTTTTTAAGTATTGAAAAATAACTTCTCATTCTAAGGATTGAAAGTTATTTTTCTGTGTTTTTAAGTTATTTTCCTTTAACTAACAATTTATTTTTTCTTTTACTTATTTTCTTTGATAATCCAAACACTAAAAAATAAGAAAAAATATTTTCCAGAATAATATTTTTTGCAAACAAATGGAGCTTACAATTAATTAAAATGATAGAATTTAAAACCTAAAATGAACTGAGTGAATCTATCATGTCAAAATTTAAACATTTATAACTATTTTATTTATTTATTATTAATGTAATTATAAAAAGGAGGAATATAGTAGTCAAATGTCGCGACCCGCAACATAGTATTTACATCATGATTTGCGACATAAAACCATTATCCTTTCAAGTAAATATAATTCAATGTAACAAAAGACTACTAATCTCTGATTGTGAGATTAAAGAGTGTTACAACCCAACTGTTTATAAATTACTCGAAGATTAGTTAGAAAAAAAATTCGTTTGAAATTGTTTATGATTAAATAAAAAGAGTAAAACTTGAACTCCATTTTAAAATTCCTTTAACCCTTAGTTGGTTCAATTCTATTCAGAAATTCATTTCATTTTCAAATGAATTTCAAATAAAATTCATTTACAAATGAATTTCAAATTCACTTAAACCAAACATATTTCATTAATAAGAATTGATTTAGTTTTAAACAATTCCACAAAATTTAAAGTTTGGAATTTGAAATGAATTTTACAAGTTTTAATTTAAACTAAGCCCTTGTTTGATTCAATTTCTCTAAGGAATTCATTTCATTTGGAAATGAATTCCAAATGAGTCCAATCAGTCTTGACAAGACCATGTTTATATAAACAGGGAGATGAGTTTTTTTTAAAAAATAAAAATAATGAGGTTATTTTAGTCATTTTAAAGATTTAGCTTTAAAAGTTGTGGAATTCATTTGTAAATTCCACCTATTTCATTAGAATTTTATCAAGTCATATTGAATTCCACAAATTTAAAAAATGGAATTGCAAATGAATTTTATAAGTGATTCATTTAAATCAAAAACACAATATTTGGAATTTCAAATGAATTCCATAAAATTTTGTGGAATTCATTTATATATACCAAACACACTCTAAACATATTTACTTAGATTTGCAAATAAATTTTATGGAATTCATTTGAACCAAACAAACTCAATAAATAAGTCAAGTCCAGATTTATTGATTTTTCACTTATTTTAAATTGTGAGCTAATTTATTTATAAGCTCTCGAACTAACTCATATAATATATGACCAAAAAAAAAAAACTAACTCATATAATACTAGTTGGTAGGTTTGTAATTTTATTATTTATTTTTTAAATTAAGTCTGATAATTCAAACTATATATTTAGAAAATTTATTAGAAAGTCTATTAATTAGATTTGTTAAGAGGTTTGTAATTTATTTTTTTATTTTATTTTAGTTGTAATTTGAATTTGAGCCGAATTGAGCGTAAAGTTTGAATTTGAAAAATGTTTGGAGTTTGAATTTCTTAATTTGCGATGGGTCAAGTTTAAACTTTTAAAAGTTAAACTTGACTCAATTCGTTTACATTTCTAAATAAAAAATTATACCTATGATAGACATGTTAAATTTACATCAAGAAAATTAATGGGTAATTTGTACAAAAATCATATTCACTAAAATCCAACACACAAAAAAAAAAAAGAAGAGAAATGTATATTATGTTTGAAAATATATAAGTGATTAATTTATAAATTTAATTTAAATTTCCTCAAAAAATAAATTTAATTTAAATGTAACAAAATATAATTTTGTATTTAGAAATTATTTTTGAATTTTCAATATTCAGCATTGGTTATTTATAAACATAAGTAATTACACATATATTTAAACATATGTATATATGTGCTATCTATTTTATCGAAAGATTTTTCAAGTTTGGGTACAATATTTAATTAAATTTGAACTAAATTCTAAGATAATTTTATTTTTTATTTACTTTATTTTCACTTTACCTTTATCATAATTAAATAAAGAGTGTATTGAATTATCGGTTATTAATAAAAATAAAATTTACTTTGTAAAAAATAAAAAAATCATAAGCTACACCTAAATTTGAATTACAAGCAAATTTGATCAAAATTTTATGTATAAATAACTAAATAAATTGGACTAAATTTAAATTTAAATTTAAAAAATTCCCAATTCAATAAAAAAAATAAAAATTTTAACTTTTTTCTCCAAAAATACCCCTAATACACTACTAGTGGTACCTAACAGCAACCAGTTCATAACTGAGTCCTCTCGTCTCCAAATCATAACACAATACCATTTGATTGCTTTCTTCCGTAGAAAACAATGACTCTCTCACCGCCACCGTCTTCCTCTCCCCTTTAAATCCATCCGCCGGTTTTTTCCTATCCAAATCCTTCGAAATGGCCCGACCCGGATTCGTTTCCCTCCTCCTCCTCTTCCTCTCCCTCTCCCTCTTCCTTCTCGTCCTCTCTCCTTCTTTCGTCGGCTCCGATTCCCACTTCGAAGGTTTCGAGGCCGAAGAAGACGACGTCGCTGAAGACGAATCGATAAACCCTGAATCGCTCAAACTCACCGATCTTCCCTTAACTCGGTCTGACTCTCCGTCCACAACTCCAATCTCAGATCCTGTATCGGAAAACCCTGACCCAAACCCGGATTCCAATCCGGAATCGTTCAAACCCGAATCGGATCTTTCGAAACCCTCAAAGACTGCCACTACGTTTGATGATTGGGATGAAGATGA
>CATIWK010013957.1:0-10784 GCA_949634005.1 Mallotus japonicus | reverse complement strand
AGCGACCTAAAATTAACACGTTTTTAATTTGAATTACTACTTTTATTTTCATTTAGTGTTAGCACAGTGTTTGAATTTTTATTTTTTATTTTTATTTTCGTTTAGTGTTTAAATTTCTCATTTATTTAGTGCCTTTTTATTGTGTGTGCTTTTAAGCAAGTAAGATAGAAGCTAATGAGAGAATTTTGCCATTTTATTAGGTACAGGGCACAAGCCATGATCCTTACAATCCTCGTGATCGCTCAATCAACTTCCTCGAATCAACCGCTATCGCTAATTGCTTGTTAGTTTAGTCATGGTGCCTGCTTTGTGCTCGCGGAAATTCAGTAATCATGAATGACAAAATTCTCAAGGTCAAGGCATTCTGTTACCATCGCGAGTTAACCACGATCGCATATCTCCCTACCTTTATTTTTTAAAGTGTTTTGTTGCGATTGCAAGTTATCCGTGATCGCATCTTCTCATATTTTAGCTGCCCAAACCTTTCTGTCGCGATCACGCATAACCCGCGATCGCATATTAACCCTAATCTGCACTAAAATCAGTCGCCACCCACTTCCCTCCTTCACTTCTTTTTCAAAACCCATGATCTCCACTTCGTGTGCGACCACCCTAACCATACAAAAATTAAATCTTCCATTCAAATTCCTTATCAAATATCTCCAAATCTTTCTCATTAGCCTCTCATTTCCTTCTTTTTAACCCTAAACCCTTTCAATTTATCCCTAAATCATCACAAACCCTTTTCTTATTTCATTTTCATCACAAGAAAATAGAGCATTCATCATCTTCCTTCGATGGCATCATCATCACAAAGTAAGAAAAAGGCAAAAGTCATAATAACGGAAAAGGAGGGCGGGCTCAATTTGGCACAGAAGTATGGCGCTTCTTTTCCAATTTACTCATCGAACAGTGAGATATGTACCTTTCTTTTTTTAAAGGAAATTTTACGGTTCCTAAATGTTTAGATATGGGAACATTAGAAGGTGTTAAACTTAAACATAGAGTGCTAAAGCTTTGTGATAGACTCAGATGGAGAAAATTTGTGGGCATGACTCATGCGGTGTATAGAGAGTTGACACTAGAGTTTTACACAACTCTAAGACTCTTGGATCAAGCTCATCAGAAGTTTGAATGCTAGCTAAACGGAAAGCCCATTGTGATTGATTATGATACCATGTTTGCTGTGTTTGGGTTTCCAAAAGGAGGAATTTGTGAACCGCTTAACAAATACAAATCAAGGGATTTTTGGAGGGAATTCACCTTGCAAGAGGAGGATTGGAATGTTTGTAGTTCACCAAATGGGTTGATTCGGGACCACAATTATGTTATTTTGCACAAGTTCATGTGCCATTCCATTTTTGGGAAGATGGAAAGCAACAAAGTTTCGAGGCAAGAGTTGTTGCTGTTGTAGTGTATGCACACATCCATAAAAGGTCTCCACTATATACTTCGTCTTGCAAACATTGTGGCATGTGGCCAGAGCTCCCAAGGCATCGATCTCGATGGGCCATATCGTGACAGGTTTGGCTTTACACTTTCAAGTTTTTAACCCTCTCACTACTCAAATGCCTTCTATTTCGCAGGATAGATTTAGCTGGCTCTTACTGATAAGAGCTGAAATATTGGCATCTGTAACTCCACAAGAAAATGTTTCCATTTGAGGCAATCAGCATCAAAAAGAAAGAACTTGCCTCAAGCTGGCGAGGGTAAGGAAGAAGAGTCTGAAGATGAAGTGGAAGAGGAGCAAGAACCACTTCATCAGCTACCTGCCCCATCTCATGTTGACATGACCCAAGTTTTGGAAAGGTTAGACCTTTTCAAGGCCACAATGGAGTCCAAATTTGAAAGCCCAGAGAAATCAGTGGAAGACAAGTATAATCAAATGAATGATCACCTTATTGACATAGAGAGCGAACAGTCTTACCATCATTTCAAGCTTCAAGAGTTTTTCAAGGCTTCGGGTTATGAAAATCTTCCATCACCATCTCCTCAAAGGCCATAAGAACAATCATCTCCGGACTCTCCTCTACAAGGGGAGTAACTTCTTTTCCTTACCTTTTAATTTTTATTATTTTTTTTAGTTTTTAGTTTTTAGTTTTCTTTTACGTACATTTTATATTTATATTTTGATCTTGTGAATTTTTGTGTTTTTTTTTGTGCATTGTATATATTACATATGTTTTGCATTTAGGTACCCCACACACATTGAGGACAATGTGCGATTCAAGTGTCGGGGGGGAATCATTTTGCATCTTTTACATTTGTAGTATATTATGTGTATATTTTAGGTATATCATGCATCTTATGCATTTGTGTAAATTTGACCCCAAACTTTTGGCATTTTGTTACTTGACATTTGAATTTTAACACGATTATCCTAGTGATGAATTTGGTGTATGTTTGTGGTTTTGTTTGGCACATGTGCTAAATCTTTTTTTAATGGTTAGTTTAATCTCTTTTTAAACTTGGTTAACATTTTGAGTTGAGAATTTTTGAGTTTTTAATAAACTTAATGCATGTTGTTACTTGCTTGATCATGAGTTTGAATCATTTTTTTGGGAATTAGTGTTATGAATGAATTAAACTCCTCTTTAGGGTAGTTTTTAGTTATATGCAAAAGGAATCATAAAAACACTCTTTTCCATTTCTAAAAAAAAAAGAAAAGAAAAGAAAAAAGGAATAAAATGTGCTTAGGAACTCAAAATTCCATCTACTCTAATGCTCTTGCAAAAGAGTACGAGTATTCAAAGAACCCTCTTGAGGTGTTCACGTTGAATAGTTAGAGAAAAATGGGAAACTACCGAAAGAGGGAAGAAAAAGCACTAAGTAAAAAATAAAAAATAAAAGGAGAAGAGTTGATTTCCATTTACCAAATTAGAACTACCTTAAATTGGAGTCTTTTTCATTCATGTGTGCTTTTTCCAAGATTTTGATTCATTATTATGTGATTGTGAGTAGATGACATGCTTTCCACTTGGTAATTTCAATTCTCGATTTGATTTGTTAACTTTGTTTTGAGTTTTGTAAACTAGCTATTAGGAGAAAATTGTGTTGTATGCTTGACGAAATTTTGGTTATACACCTTGTTCATTGTTTTGATAGTGTATGTTCTTGAGTTTGCTTAAGGACAAGCAAAGATTCAAGTGTGGGGTATTTGTTGGTGTCAAATTATGCATAGTTTTAGGACTTTAAATTGTATAAATTTATACATTTTAATTAGTATTTAGTATACTAAAGTATATAGAATTAGGTACTTTTAAGTTTTCTTTGTTTTTGATAGGGAAAAAAAAGTTAGGAGGTGATTTGGTGGAGAAAAAAAGAAAAAGAGAAAGAAAATAACAGAGCAGAGCAGCCTACTGCCGTGATCGTGGCTAGATGCGCAATCGCAGGAATGCTCAAAATGCTAGCTCCCAAGTGATATCGAGCCTTTTGGGATTGCGACTGGATGCACGATCAAGGATTCCTGACAGCAAGAGCTTCTGTTGCGAGCGCAACTTATGTGTGATTGCGACCCTTTCATTAGGATGCTTCTGTTGCGAGCGTGGCTTGTGCGATATCGCTAATTTTGCACTAGAGCCCTTCTGACGCAAGCGTGGATCTTACATGATCGTGGGTTACACGTTTCCATTATAGAACATGCTGAGGTGTACTAATTTAGAGAAAAATCTAAGGGAGGTGAAAGGATATGTGCTAGAAGAGGGGTAAAAAGGACAAAGGCCACAAATTACTTGGGGAGAAGGACACATTCTACACACATACTCTCTCACTCACAAAAAAGGGACACTACAAGCAAGGAGAAAAAAAAAAAGAAGAAGAAAGAGGAGAAAAAGAAACTGAAAGGAGGAGACCCATTTGAATATTCAAGCTCTTTTGAATAACATTTCTCATTTTCTTTCTAATTCTAGTCTCTTGTTTGTATTTTGAATTTTGAATGATGGTTTATTTAGCCATAAGTGGCTAAGTACTTTTATGTTATTGGAATTTTGAGATCCATTGGATTTAATGTTAAGTTGATGTTTAGTATTACTTCTTAAATGCATATTGTGTTTGTTGATTTGATTGAATGTTATATTATGGCCAGATATAGCTTTAGTTTAGATCTATACAATGAGAATTAGTGAATCTAATAGACCCACAAACACATGTTAGATGAATTAAATGTCTTAAGAAAGCTTAATTTCTCTAATTCTCTCATGTGTTTTGTTTATTGCCTTGCATGCTTGATATGAGTTTATATTCATGGTGATGGTGAGAATTAAGCTATGTTTATGAGTCTCATTTGATTAATGCTTGTGGATTTGAGTAGCCACTTGAGAAAGAGTACTCAATGTTTGTCGAAAAACCTGAGATATGCATCGAGAAGTTGATTGATTACATCAAGTTAACTTAATGAAAATGAGGTGTTTAATCTCCCAACAACATGTCTTTCACTTTGATCATTTCCTTTGTTATTTTGTTTAGCAATAGCATGATTTACATTCCTTAGTTTATTTGTTAATTTTGTTGTTTATTTGCTTTATTCAAACCATATTTAGAAGCTCTAAACTAGTACGATTAAGACTAAAAGGTGTTTAGTACCAATTCTTATGGGAAACGATACTCACTCATTACTTTATTACTTGTTAACCGGTGCACTTGTGGCAATCAACAACTATAATTTAAAAAATATATAAAATTTAGATGCAGAAACAACTTATAATAAGTAACATGCGTTAAAATATTGATCAAAAAATTAAATAATTTAAGTATATTGATTGATTAGGTAATATAAATAGTCCCCCTCATGGATATAAATTTTATATATAAGAGGGAGTGGTTATTATTTTTAAAATTAAAATGCAAATTAATTTTATGACATGATAGCAGCATAATTTTACAATATGTAATGAACATATGTGCTAAAATTTTTGAAAAGATTTTTTTTATTTTATATCTTTTTGACAATGATATTGGTTTCAACTATTTTAAAATTCAAATCGAGTAAACTCCAAAATAATGATAAAATTTTTTCGACATATATTTTGTTATATATGCGACTCAAATTTAAAAATTTACTTTAAATAAATTAATTTTTTTTTACCATTTGGGCCACATAACATGTTGGTTAGAGAAGAATTTTTAAGCTGTATTCTGATGCAAGTATTTGATTTGTAATTTTAAATGTCAAACATTAAATTTCAAATCATATGTAATTAAATTTTTTTTTTCAAATCCTTAATAAATAAACATTTAAATCTATTATAAATTTATTTGAAATTTTCATTAATACAAATCCATATAATTGTCAATTAAGAAATTTAACATAAATTCAAAACCATCCTCAAATCTTTTGCATCCAAAGGTACATATAGAATTCTTTCTCTAAGAAAGCATAAAGTCAATATCATTATTTTATGGTAGCAACATTAATAACCTATTAAATCAACTTTGATGTCAAAATATGCTTCATTCTATGAAAGACATCCACAGATATATTCCTTTTCCATCAATTTCTAATCTTCACTATTATCGCGATATATGGTTTGATGTCTTAACAGCATTGTACTAGTGATACAAGTGTACATTTTGATTCAACAACCTTATTGATTAATCAACAGCATGAAGAAGGTTTAACATCTTTTTCACAAATCCTATCACCTTTGCGATTTAATAAACCTAATTTGACATAATTAGATTCGTATCTTTTTTCTTTTTACACATCTCTAATAATTATTTTCATGGTTGACATTAACACAAGCTTTTTTTTTTTTTTTTTGTAAAATTGTGTTTTGAGTTTAATTGTTTACGTACATTTACTCAAGATTCAGGTACCATAAATACTTCATTTTTAGCTCATTAATTATTCACTTTTATAGAAAAAAGAAATCAAGAATAGTGTTTATGGATAAAGTTGGGAGATTTATCAATAAGGCTTGTTTAAAAATAAAATTTAAAAATTAATAATCTTTTAAGTTCAGTTATTAGGGTTGTTTTCGTTCAATGGCAAAACCAGACTTTTAAATTAGGGGGTAAACTTTCAAAATTTTTTCTCAAATAAAACATTATACATATATATATGAAAGAAAAATCATTTTATGAGGACTGAGGGAGCAACCAATTAAAATTTGGAGAGCTACAATTTAAATTAAGAGAAATTCTAACAAAAATACATATAAAAATATAAAAAATTATGTTTTGCTAGGGTGTAGTGACCACTGTTAGTCCCTCTATTTTATCACTATTCTCGTTTAAGTGACATTTTGAGATTAAGCCATGACATATATTATTGTATTAAAAAGTTGTTAATAGATCATTATCGACCTTGTGGTTTTATTTAAGTCGAACATAATTAGTTAAAATTTAATAGATTTTGAATAACTGTAGTTGAGAATAAAAAGAAGAAGGAAAAAAAAAACTTTAAGCCCCCCAAAATGAAGCATGTTTTTCATGTAGCTGCACTTTTTTTTTTTTTGACAAATAATTACGAATAAACTTGAAGAACATTTGAACCATTAATATTTGAGTAAGATTTTTAGTTATATATTTATTGATTGTATGTATGGCAATAATTTTTTTTAATGGTTAGAGTTTAAGTGGTTTAATTTTCCAGCATAAGGAGAGAGAGCAGGGAAAATATGAGTTCGAACCCTACTCTGTACATATGGATATCCACACTTTTTATCATTTGGGCTACTTGTGGTAGACATGTATAGCAATATTTTTATATTAAGACATGACGATATATTTGTATTAAAGTATAATATTGTTTATTTTCTGATGTAACAAAAAAAAGTATACTATTGTTTATTAATAAATGTAAGATTAATAATTTCTTTAAAATCAATCAACATAAATTATTAGATGAAATTTAAAAATAATATATTTTTGACACATTACTATATGAAAAAAGTCGATTTCCTTGTGACTATAAGAGTACTGTGACAATAAAACCAAGCAATATATACAATATGGCTAGAAGAAGTAAACTTTTACTAGTATAATGCACACTTTTTTTAAAATGTTATTTATTATTTATCTTACATCTTATTTGATTATGACCAAATCATAATCATTTTTAATAAATCCATTAATGAGAAAAAAAAAAAGAAATCTGTCTATATTTGTCCATTTAATGGATTCCAATGAAGCTAAAACTTTGCAAAAATTTTATTTTTTTTCTACCAGAAATCGAATCTTTGGATAAAATCAAGTGTTTCATGACATTTTAGCCTTTAGATAACAGTGTGCAAAAATTTTCAAAAATTATTAATAAAAAATATTTCCTTTTGAATGTAATTAAAATTATTTTTTTGGCAAGATCTTAAGCCATGGTTTTGCTATTTTGTTGCAGTGGCTTTCCTTGGCTCCATTGTTGTTTGGTGTTGGAGCTGCTGAAGCCTTGATTTCTGTAGTGAAAAAAAAAAAAGAAAAAGAAGAAACAAGAGCAGTGCAGCTGAAATTCTACATAAGGAGTTGTGAAGTTTGTTGGAGCAACGATTCTGCAGAAGGAGCTTCAATGGCTAGGACCTGGCCAAAGCAACACATCCCATCAAGAGTTTAAGGCAACGGGTCAATTAACTAAGCCTAAATTGCTTTATTTCTACATACTATTCCTTTTGTTAGATTGATCTTGTTTTTACATAGTTTGTAATGTTAGGTTAACATATCCTTTTTATGTTTTTTTGGTGTTTAGCAAAAAATTAATAGAAAAACTTTTAGCTATAAGTTTAGTTTTATAGACTTTATCATTATTTGTTTTTATGCACATCTCTAGTCATTGAAGGAACTAGATAATTATCCTAGCATCAGTTCCTCTAATGACTTAAAATGATTACTATGTGAGTAATCTCTGTCAGGGGTTAGTGGAGATGCAGCACTTTTTTCTGCTATTTTTTGCTTATTTTGTTCAATTGTGTTTGAAGGTCTTATTCCTTCCCTAGTTGTTGTAATCCTTGTTTCAGCAATCAAATTGCAATTGACCAAAAAAAAAAAAAAACTTGCCATTAAATAAAAATGCTAGATTTGCATTTGTCAAAAATAAATCTAGACTAAGAATGCTTGATAAGGTCTCTTCACCAACTCCTTACCGACTGGGTTGGGTTTTGCCGTCAGACAATTCTATTTATACATGTATATCCTTAAATTGCATTTTTTTTTTCAAAAGCAGTCTATAATAATATAATTATACAATTTATTTTGTGTCATTAAAAGTATGTTCACCTTTCACTTTTAAAAAAGCGTAACAAAGAATTTAAAATCTATTTCGGGAAATAATATAATAATAAAAAGTAGATTTCTACATATAAAAAATTAAACACATGAAACTTATAATAATTGAGATTAATTTTGAATTTTAGAAAAAAAATTATTCTAACTCAATCAATACTTAGCAATTTTGATATAAATAATATTGAACTCGCTTAAAGCATCAATAAAATTGCTAAAATTTTATTCTGAAATATTAATTAACGAGTTTCAATTTATTAAATCTAAATAAGACATTTTTTATTTTTAAATAAAAATTACTAACCTTTTATTTGGTTAAATTCAATTAAGGAATTAATTTTATTTCGATGTAAATTTTAAATAGAATTCATTTGCAAATGAATTTTAAATTCATTTAAACAAATCATATTTTATTAATAATAATGGATATAGTGTTAAACAATTTGACAAAATTAAAAAGTTGGAATTGAAAATAAATTTTTAAAATTTTTATTTAAACAAAAAACACTAGCTTAGATTTATAAATAAATTGCATAAAATTTTGTAAAATTTATTTAAACCAAACATAATAAAAAAATACTAAAAACTAGTTAGATTTTTTTATTTATCCTTGAACTTGATTTATATATTTTTACCATACATAAAGTAAAATAATTAAAAAAAAATCCACTCTTCAACAATTTAATGGCTTCAAAAACATTCTTATCAAATATGGGATACTTTTGGTAAAAAAAAAAAAAAAAAATGGGATACCATAAAATCCCGATTTGACATCATATAAATTTGATTTGACGTTTTTGAAATATGAATTATATTGAAAATGCTAAATTTTAGCTAAATTAAAATATTTCTATTAAAATTAGAAAAAAAAAAAACTAAAATTACTAGAGTGCTTAGTGTGTAAATTTTTATATCAATTAGCCTAAAACATATCATTTTTATGAGCAATATTTGTTTTAGTATTATTTTTTCATTTTTTGTTAAAAATTATTATTTTTTTTCATTCATTTAAATAGTTGTTTCATTAACATATAATATCTGTTTTTTCAAAAAAAAAAATAGTTGTTTCATTAAATGATTAATATTTATTTTAACATTCGATTGAAATCATAATATATATATGTTCAAAAAAAAATCATAATATATACAATCACATTAATTTATCGGTAGATTAGATCAAACCATATTAATTAGACGATATTTGTTTATATATATATATATATATCATCGTCTGGACTAAAACTTCCATTACAGCGATAGCTGCTAGCCTAGTACAGCTCAGAAGCTGAGAGCACGCTTCTTTATTCAAAGGGTCCAGTAGTAAAAAAAAAAGAAAGATTAGGGGCAAATTATGAATTTTGCCAGAAAAAGAAATCTGACATAAAATATCCTACGGCTCAGGAATGGCCTAACATTTGCCCCGTAACTCGTGTCAAAAGGTACCAAAAGGTCCTGCAAAAATCTGCTACCCATTAGTGCGTGAGCCAGGACGCCTTTTTAATTTCCATAATTACCCCTACACGTTTTATATTATTTTCGCCAAATTAAATAATTTCACCCTTAATTTTTATAATTTCCTATATTTTTTATCTTATTGTTAAGTGTAATTTTATACTTGTTCTAAAGTTGAATTTTAATGAATAAATAATTAATAATAATTTGGAGGAATTTAGGATTAAATTATGCATTTGTTTAATTTAAATCTTCATTATAGTTTCCTATTGATTTTGGTTTATTTAGAAGTTTTTACTTGATACTAATAAGTGTTTCCTTTTTTGGTAGGTAAGTTTAGAAAAAAAATTCCAAAATAATCAAGAACTGGTGTAGCGTGGGATGCGTCATGGTACGTTTGTGCCCATGTCCTGTTCTGGAAGCTGAAATTAAGCAGCGTGGTTTACGACACGACATGACAGAAGTCGTGTTCCCATCTGTCCAATTTGAAGAATCATGAGAAGGTCAACACTGGATGCGACATGCCATAATGGAAGTCATGCCGTAAAATCAAGGACGTGACACCACTTGCATCATCCCGTGCCTAAAACCATATCGAGTAGAGAAAACTTCCTTTTGGAGAATTCAAGTGCTAGTAGGTTTCCTATGAACCTAGCTTATAAAAGGGATGAAGGGAAAGCCATTTGGGGCATTCATTCCGCATCAAGAAGAAGCCACAAACAAGTGCAAAACGAAGATTGAAGAAGAGTCGTGAAATTAAAGAGATTTATTCATACTTTCTTATTCTTCTCTATTTTCTCTAATTATGTTTGTGTTCTTCGCCACAATTATGCGTGGCTAAATCCTTTTAGGGTTTAGGTTAGAAGTAACTATTTCATGATGTGATTGAACATAAGTTTTATTATTTGATTTGATTTTCAGTTAATTCTATGAGTTGCACTTAATGTATGTTTTCATTCTTGGCCAGCTTGTTTGCCTGTTTATGGGTGGATTCACCAACGAGAGTTAGGAGAATTTATTAGCTTATGACTCATAGGACTTAGACCACTCGACCACGAGAGTAGGCGAGCTCTTCGAGGGTAAAATAATTGTTAAAGATCTTAATGAGTTTTGATTAATTTCTT
>CATIWK010013946.1:0-19365 GCA_949634005.1 Mallotus japonicus | reverse complement strand
CATAAACTGAAAATACTTTCATGAAATTTATAGATCTATAAAATACATTTTTATTGGGTAATAAGAACTACAAAATAAAAATAATAATTAAAAGATCAAAGGGCCACCGCTGGCCAAAAATGGTCGATCGATAGTAGCCCTGTTGACAACACAAGGCAGAGAGGAATTTCTTTTCAGAAGGAGAGAAGGTAGACAGAGCGGCTAGATGACATGATTTTCTTATTTCTCAATTCATTCTCTCATATTTCTTCTTCCCTCTTCAGTACAAACATTTGTACATATATAAAAGAAACTAGAACCATTAGATTAATACTTATTTAATTATAGTCCTACATATCATAGATATTGATACACTAGGATAATCAATAATTATAATTAAATAAAAATTAATCTAATAGTTCTAATTTTATTTGTATAGATACAAATGTTTGTACCATATATAATAAAAGCCTTTATTTTATACGTTATGTAATAATGTTAAATTTGTGATGTGAATTCAATGAAGATTTGTTAGCTTTGAGGTTTTGAATCATGGCACGACTGTGGTTGCAACTGTGTTGAGGTGTATGTTTTAGTCCAGTAAGGAGCATGGGTGGGAGCATGGACATATTAGTGCCTATGTTGGAATCTGCCATTCTATTTAGAAAGCAACATGACGGTGTCGTAAGTTGTGTTAGGATCTAACATTTTGTCCAATGATGAGTACGACTGAAAGCACGACCGTGTGATGCACAATGTGGTTGATCTCAATTTGAGAAACTATTTTTTCTCCTTATTTTGTCTCCATTTATACCCTAATTGTATAAATACATATTTTTAAGGTTTGGCAATGGTTGATCTCGTTATTGTTAGTCGTCCTAACATTCTTTGTATGCTCTTTTACAACATAGTGAAATCTTATTCTCCTCTGCTCATGGTTTTTCTCCATTTTGGGGTTTTCCACGTAAATTCATGTGTGTTGTCTCTTTACTTCTTTATTTTATCATTATTTTTTGTGATTAATTGTTTATTTGTGCATTCTAATTGCTTCTGCCATGCAACAAATAAAATCAGTCATTTTTCTAGTTCATTGCTAATAAAAAGATTAGGATTGAATACCAGATGAAAAAAATATCGAATCGCACTAAAATTTCAAGTCACATTGCATTAAAATCATACTGAATCGAATAATTTTAATTTTGAATTGAACTAAACTAAATTAGAAAAATATTTTAGTATGGTTCTATATATATATATATATATATAGAGCAAATTAAATGAATATTTTCGCAGTAGATATAAATTGCATGTATATTTTTACATATGCTTTATTAAATGAATTAATTTTTACTTTGTAATTTTTCTTTAAAATTAGTTACTTTTACTAATATAAAATTAAAATAACTAATTTTTCAATACAATTCAGCCTAGAGATTTGAGCCATTAGATCAATTCAGTACAATGCAGTTCAGAATGGATATTCGAGAAATACTTTCACTTTCAATACTCAAAATATATATTTTACATATGTAAAATCATAACTAATTTTAAAAAATTAAAAAATAAAAATAATTTATTTAAAGTACAAGCAAAAATATACAATCAATTTATATTTAATATGAAAATATTTATCTAATTGGGTTTAGTTCAGCTTGGAATTATATATATTGTACTAAATTTGGTTCTTAGTTCGGATATTTACAAAAGATTTAGAACCGCACCAAAGTATTTATTTAATTTGGTTTGAGTTAGGTTGGAACTAAGGAGAATTCTACAATACCCTGAAGGTATCCCTACCTTCAAAAATAAAAAACACGTTTAAAAAAAATTACCTTCAACAACAGGTTAGCCGGTATCAAATAAACGCCGTTTAAAAAACAACGTCAGTGTTTAAAAAAAAAAGGTTAACCTTATTTCTTTCCAAACTTAAAAAAAAAAAAAAAAGCAAAAACCCTAGTATCGTCACATTCAATCATTCAGACTTAATCACTGCTCAAGGTTCAACAATTCCATAAACCTCTCAAATTCAATTATTTCTTTCAATTCTGTGTATTTAACCATCTCTCTTATTTCTTTCCAAACTTTAAAAAAAAAAAGCAAAAACCCTAGTATCGTCACATTCAATCATTCAGACTTAATCACAGCTCAAGAGTTCAACAATTCCATAAACCTCTCAAATTCAATTATTGCTTTTCAATTCTGTGTATTTAACCATCTCTTTCATTCATAAGATTCAACTATCATCCAATTTATAGTTGAGGTAAGTTTCTGAATTTTTATAAATTTACAATTGAGTTTGATTATCATCTTTTAATTTGCTTCGTGATTCAAATTGATCGAAGAAAAGAGATTTGTATCTGTTAATATAATATGGTCAACCTTTTTTTTTTACTTGATAGCTTGTGGTCAACCTATACCATTATATGGTCGACATGCATCATTTTATGGTTAACCAAAAACCCTATTCTTAATATGGTCAACCAAAATTTTTTTACTTGATAGCTTGTGGTCAACCTATACCGTTATATGGTCGACATGCATTCTTTTGTGGTTAACCTATTGCTTATTACGTTGCCATGATTATAATTATATACCGTGTATATATTACTTTGTGGTCAACCACTACAAGAAATTTATTGAAATATATATTATCTGGTTTTACTTGATATTTTACGGTGGACTATATCGTTTTATGGTCCAGTATATTATATATCATAAATATTATGGTTTTATATGCAGATTATGCCTGATCAGTGGGATAACATTTTTGAAAAAGAGGATATTATAAATATAAGTGATGATTTGGATTGGGGTAATGAAGGGTACAACGATCAATTTAATGGTTGTGAGACTCACTATGGTTCCTCACAAAGTCATTTGAGTAATGAAGAGGTTGGCCTTACTTTTATGTCAAATGATTCTGACACATCATCAAATCAACAATATGAGAAAAATAATAGCAAGTACGACTGGTCTTCTTTATCAATAGGAAACTCTAAAAGAATTGAGGAGTGGTGTACGGAAGATTTAATGGGCTTTGAATTTGATTCAATTGAAGATGCTGAAAAATTTTACAACACTTATTCAAGTGCTATGGGTTTTAGTGTGCGAAAGGATGATATAAGGCATTATAAAAATGGCACAATCTCGATGAGAAGATGGGTTTGCTCTAAGGAGGGTCTTCGTTCTAAAAAGGACTTGGAAAGGGAAAACAAAAAGAAGGAGCCAAAAGCTTTAACTAGAAGCAATTGTTTAGCTGCTTTGCGAGTGAATTATAATAAGCTGACTGGAAAGTACATTGTAAAAGAATTTACTGCTGAGCATAATCATAGGCTGGCTGCATTACGAGAGGTACAATTTCTCAGAAGTCATCGTCAAGTAACAGAGACTGACGGAGCACAGGTAACACAATATCTAATACTTTTCAAAGTTTGAATTTTTTCATGTAGCTTAAAAATTAAATTATTTTATTAATTATTTAAATTTTTTTAGATGACGAGCAAAGATTTAGAGCACATTAAAATAATAGAAATTAATTATCATTTTTATTAACTTATAATAATAAATTAAATAATTCTATAAAGAAATTTATATAATTAAATGAACAGCTAATTAATTGGAGGTGATGCAGGTAAGATCAATGCATGCTGCTGGTATAAGAACAAGTCAAATCATGGATTACATGGTCAACAGTGCTGGAGGATTTGAGTATGTGGGATTTACAAAGAAGGATTTGTATAATTTTGTTGATGCAGATAGACGGTCTAAAATCTTAGATTCGGATGTTGAAGCTGCTCTTGGGTATTTATCTGCACTAGGTGACATGGATCATGGATTATATTGTAGATGTACTGTTGATGAAGAAAACCGTCTTGGTAATATATTTTGGGCAGATTCAACTTCTCGAATGGACTATTCATGCTTTGGAGATGTTTTGGTGTTTGATTCAACATACAAGACTAACACCTATAAGATGCCTTTTATTATCTTTGTTGGTATCAACCACCATTACTCAACAACAGTATTTGGGTGTGCTTTGGTAGCTGATGAGACATCTGATAATTACGAATGGGTCTTAAATGTTTTTTTGCATGCAATGGAGGGAAAAAAGCCAAAAACAGTAATTACTGACGGTGATCTAGCTATGCGTGAAGCAATAGAGAATGTATTTCCTGGAACTATACATCGTCTATGCTCCTGGCATATTGAGAGAAATCTAAACTCAAACATAAGAGATCCAGGTTTTCAGAATGTGTTCCATCGTTGCTTAGTTGATAATATCAGCATCCAGAGTTTTGAGAATTTGTGGAAGGATGCTATTGAAAAGTATAAACTTCGGGAGAATAAGTGGGTATCAAGAATGTATACAGATAGAAGGCGATGGGCTGAGGCTTATTTGCAAGGTTATTTTTTTGCTGGGCAAACTACCACTCAACGATGTGAGGGAATGCATTCTTATATGGATCATTTTTTGCAAGGGAAGCTAAAACTTTTTCAGTTTGTGAGGCAATATGATCGAGCACTTAGATCTATACGACAAACTGAGTTGAGTTTAGATTTTACAGATTCTGATTCAAGACCAGTTTTAATGACCCATCTAAAGATGCTTGAGACCCACGCTGCTAATATCTACACAAGGAATATGTTCAAAACTGTGAGAAGCGAGATTGCCAAGGAAATGTATTTTTTTGTGAATGATAAGCAGGATCAAACGGGTAGACGTATTTACACTGTTTGCAGAAGTGAAAAATCAGAATCAAGATGGAGTGTGACTTTTGATTTAGTAGAAGAAACTTTTCGATGTTCTTGTCGTATGTTTGAGAGTTTTGGGTTGCCATGTCGCCATATTTTTTGTGTGATGACAGTAGAGCAATTGAAAGAAATTCCTGCAAGCTTGATATTGAAAAGATGGACAAAAGAAGCAAAAGAGAGATCTAGCAATGCTGCAAGTGCTTCATCTGGCATGGAAGACATCCACAGGTTTTTCATTAATATAAAAAATATTATATGCTTATATAATATAAATACAATTTTATTAATTTTTTTATTGCTTTTGTTGAAACCTGTTCTTTGTAGTAATATTATTCATTTTATTTTACATTTATGTACTAATGATGTTTGTAGGTATGCTGCTTTACAAAATGAATGCAAGCGCTTGTGTTTGTTAGCAAGTAAATCTAGTGACACATATTTCGAGATGAAAACAGAATTGTCAAAATTAACATCTTCAATGGAGAAAAAGTTCAAAAAGCAAGATGACCAATCAACTCAACCTTCACCACATCCTGATGCAAATAGAGCAACGTTTGTTAAGGATCCACATTTAGTCAAAACAAAAGGAAGTCAAGGACATAACAATGGTCAAGCCAAGAGGCGGAGATGTGGATACTGTAAGGAATATGGACACACAAAACCAACATGTGAACTATTTCGAAATAGTAAGTGTGCTGTTGGCAATTCAGTTGATGAAGAAAGTCATGAATTATCATATTAAATTCAGTGTTTTATAGGTAATTTTTTTTTTTTGATTTGTAAGGAGTTTCAGTACTTGTGGTTGATGAACCATTTTCTGTGCTTAACCTTTCATTGGAATGTTTTTATGATTTGGAATACTTAAAATGTTATTAATTGTGGTGGATGTGTAATATACTGTTTATAGAATATTGATTTTATAATTTTAATTATGGTTGATGTCTCATTTAGTGTGGTTGACCATAGTAATTTTATTAGGAATGAGTATGTTGTGTCTAACCTAATAATTCAATGATTTTATATTATGGTTTCCCTTGCTATTGTCTCAGAGCACATGAACAGTTAGATAATTCAGGCACCTACACATTTTGGCTCAAAGATACTCTTTATGTCTTTCAAGAATTAACTTGGTTCTCTTGATAAGTTACTATTGTTATGTTTAGGATAGTGCTGGTAAATATTTTTACATATCTATGTATTGCTTTGACATCAAAAGGTGAGCTTATGTAAGAACTTTTCCTTTAGTATAATGAATTGAAACCAATACTTTGGAGAAGCTCCATGCTTTTATGGGAACCAAGTTTATGTAAGTTGCATAGTATCATTGTCATGCCTATAATAAGTATTTACTGTTCCAAACTTGTATATAAGTTCTTGTTTCTTTGAAATGCTGGGATACAACTATTTCTATTTGCTGTCACTCGTTACATATTCTGTGTCTAGATGCCGCTTCTAGTAGACATGAAAATGTTTTGTTGATGATCAAGCAATGATTTATTGGAAACAAGGGTATTGTTGATTCTCTATCTTGGACTTACTGAGTGTATCAGTTGTTATAGTTCTATGTTCTCGTTATGCCTTGTAGTTTTAGGTTCTCGTTCATCAGCCCTTCAGTTAATTGTTGTGCCTGTGGTTGGCTGAAATGGTTCTTACTTTTCTTGTTGGCAGTTATCCCTTTAGCATGGCAGTGAACTTGTCTTTTTGGTCTATGCATTTATTCGTATGACGGCAATATATATTCAACAATATTCATTCTTTGATCACCTAATAAATTTGTCTTTGCACTTCTAATTTACTTGCCATTGGCTTAGGATAACAGCCCATTTTATGTTAATGTTGTTTTAATGGTTTTCAAAATTCAGTGTACGTTGCATTAGCAGGTTGTCTTTTTTTTCCCCCGAATTTCTGTTCTTGGTTGGGAATTGGGATCCTTTTTTTTTTCAAAATTTTTGTTCTTGGTTGGGAATTGATCACTGCTCTTGAGGTTCCTTAGTTGTTCTCCTATAGCATTATGATGCTTGCTTGTGGGTATCTGTTCTTTTGTATTTGATTTGGGCTTGAGGTATTATTGCCTTCTGCTATTAGACTTCAATCAAACCTCCCTCTGGTTTGAGTGGATTTTGTCAGGGATTGAATTTAGTTAACTAGTGGAATTCTGGCCTATATCATATCCATTCATTCGGCACTACCCTTAAACCATTTGTCATTTACATGTATTCTCTAAATCATCTCCAAACAATAACGAATTTTTCCTAATTTAACCATTTTTCTTTGTTAGTAAGAGCTCTCAGTACATGACCAACAACAATGATTAAAAAGTGTATTTATTTTTATTAGATAACTGCTGTAGAGTGAATTGCTAATTGAGCAATGTCTTGGGGGTTATTTGTAGTAAGAGAAATTTAGCTTCTTGTGCATGGTTCACTAGAGGTCAGCCATAATACGTAAGGGGAATACCAACACCAAGAATCAGTCAAAAAACATCTGGTTTGTTGCTTTGGTTAATGCATAATTTACGCCACATGAGAAATTGCCACTCTCTAATTATCAATATTCAAAGATTCTCAACAAACGGGCCTACCAATAACAGCATTGATGAAAGCAAAGGCATTAACTCAGCCTTAGGAGAACACTCTCATTTAGCTCTAGGTTCTGAGTTCAAATAGCAATAAGTAGTGGCTACTAGCTATAGCCATAAAGCGATTAAGGCCATGTGTCCCAGCTGCCGGTATGGTGGCCTCAAAAATTATCTCATGATAGTATCAACACTTTGCTTAGGCTGATCAGGCTCTTCGAAATGGTAGCTCATCAGGATCCTAAAAGGGATATGCCCCAACCAGCATCACATATAAGCTAACCCCACATGACTACACATCTGCAATCTGGTATAACAGAACAAATCAACTTGTTTTCTGTACTAAATAATCAAATTCTGGAAAACAAATGTATAATGAAATAACATATCCACATGTGGTCCTAACTTACAAATTGCTTGAACAAAGAAGACAGATAATAATGAAGGAAAAAGATAATAATGAACAAAGAATTAATTTTCCTATTTTGTTCAATGGCTTTAAAAAAAATCTTGGTGATTGTCTAACCATACATTCTTTTCTGTTGCTGACTGGTTACTTTTAAAGCAGCAAAAGGCAAAAATTCAAATTTAGCAAGTTAAATAAAATAGGAATAATAATCATACAGGCTCTAGGAACATTGAAGTAATTGTGTGTGTTTCTAGCATTACAAATCACTTTAACCAACAGTAGTTCAGATCTTCAACTTATCACACTTAAGCGTTTCATTGTAATTATCTTAAAAAAAAAAAAAAAAAAGAAAGGTCCCTCACAAAAGAACCACAATTCCTTGGTAATCCTAACTTCATGATTCTGTTTCATCCATTGTAATTGAAAGCTCACATGGCCTCAAGTTTACATAGTCAATAATCTAAATTATAGAGTCAACATGAAGATTCTCTAGGCCTGCAACTATGAGTTTATTATATATTGGCAGGTAGCAAAAAGTACCATGGCAGTGGCATAACAGTAGTTGCCAGTACTAACATTCAAGAAAATAAGTGGATTATTCTTGCATTTTCTGAAAAAAAAAATCTTGACTTTTTTTTTTTATCAGTTAGATGTGTATTTCTTAAGATGACGTCCATTTTTACATTTTAGAAATAGCATCACCATTATTTATAGTGGACACCTTGTGATTCAGCAGCATACCTTCTCTGCATAGCGGACACCTCAAATGCAGGAACATACCTTCTCTTCATAGCGGACGCCTCAAAATGCGGGAGCATACCTTATCTTTATTGGTACATTAGTCAATTATATTGGTTTAGTTTCAACATTGGTTCAAGGCTTATTTAGTTAAATAAAGAGCAACTGCCTAGCTAGCAGTTGACCTTAAAGTTAGGTGGACGGTTTAATAGGGTTCCACAGTAATTACAGTTGGATTCATTATTTGATTTAACCTTAGCACAAATGGTTCTTTATAAAACAGTTGATTTTTTTATAAAAACCGTAGTTTATCTATTTACATTTCTGGCTTTAACATAGCCTGCCTATAAGCCAAATTTCTGCAGTATTTTGTTGCCTTTACTGCTATAGTGTCATACCCTTATGTGACGAGACAGAAAAATGAAAAAGCATAATGATGCCACAATGCAAAGAACATAGGAACAAAGTCCATACCGAAAAGTCTCCAACTTCATTGATTCTATTCTCAGCATCTTCACTTGAAGCAGATTCCATATTTTCTTCTTCATCAGCAATACTTCGAACTGCAGCTGTTGCAGTAGCTGATGCAGATCTGCAATACCAAAAATATTAAGTTATGAACCTTCAAAATATTAGATTGAAGTTCTTTAGCAAATAAGTGCAATTAAGATTAGCTGATATGCCATTCATATTGCATCGCTTCCATTTTCCACAGAAACAGCAAATTAGATAGTACTCAATTATCTTCCATCATCACAATATCAGGATTTCCTATCTTTATTCACCATATAGTATTTATGTAATGACTCGCATCTAACATAATTAACCTTTGAGATTGGCGAATCCTTAGACTCGCATCAAGGGTTGTTTGCTTCAAATTACTTGAGCCTCTGCCTCTTCCTCTGCCCCTACCCCTTCCTCTTGTAGAAGTTTTACCAATTTCTGAAGTGTCATAAGAAGGCCTAGAAGACCCTTTCTTGTTTCTACTAGAAGTTCTTGAACCAGATAGTTGTGTCGTGTCTTCATCATTACTGAAGGAAACTGCACTTCCAATTCCTGCAGAACTTGTACTTCTGAAATCCTGAACAAAATGGATAACAGAAGTTCAGAAAGGAAGTAATAGTTTCATATAGCCAGTTCCAAATCAAAAATTCCACAGCGCAAAACAAACTATAAATTACCTGCATAGAATGTGCACTAGATGAAGTTTTTGGAGCATCCTTAAACTGTTTAGACCTTTCCTTGACTCGCTCCTGCAACAGATATAATCACTCATGATAGTCACAAAATATATTGCTTGCAGCATCCAAGTGTATATATACTACATTTAACTAGTGAATAGTCCAGCGAGGGCAACTTTCATTAGTCATGAAGGAGAAGGTCAAGATACCTCTCCCCTTGGGTTAACTGACCACATGGAAATGGCTCTAGATGCCTTTATGCTTTTGTACTAGGATTGAGCATGAGAGCACTTAGAGACATAGTAGATATAGATAGAGTTGACAAACGTGCATACAAATACCCACAACATTATATAAAGATTAGAGATCCATACTAAATTTTGGTAACATCTTCCAAATGAACAATAAAGCAAACTTTGAGTTGGTTTGGTCACCTGCTGTGGGATGCAGAAAGTAAAAAACATATTATATGCAAACTATATGCATAAACCATCACCACCATCTAAATATTCAAACGGACATCATGGAAACTAACATTGTGAGCATCTGCATCACTTCCAGTAGACTGGTGAGCAATATCGTATGATGAAACAAACCCCTAGAAACTAAGAAATTTGTAAACATCTTTTCAGAAAAAAAAAAAAATTTGTAAACATGACCACGCTTGCTTCCATTCCAATAACATGTACAATAAAACACAGTAGTATAAGCTAAAAATGTCCATTTTAAGAAGTTATTAACGAAATCATATACTTTATAGAAGTAAGACGAGGCATACCCACAAAGAATGACGGGCATATGGCTTAATTTGTTATCTCTCTGATACGTGTCCACGTACTGTAGTATTTTATAAACCTGTACAATATAAATATAAATATAAAACCTTAAGGTGAATGTTGACAGTAACACACCAAGAGGTTCTGCGGTAGGAAATTCAGTAAGGACGTTACAACAACATGATGAAGAAGGAGATACAGAACCTGATGCAGTCTCACAATAGATAGACTGGAATATTTTAGGTACACTATTAAATATCATGATGTATGATGAAGGGCACATCCTATGCTCATGAGAAAACCCAATATTGAAAAGACAGATTATACCAACAAAGAAATCAGATCATACTGCCATGTTGAGATGTACACATTTTATATAGAGCTATCTTCTGATCTAAAGGAATTTAAGCTTGAACAAATATTTATTAATTTGTCAGTCAAATTCTTCAAAGCCAAGTTCTTTGCACAAAAAGAACACATCTTGAAACGAAATTTTATAGATACACTAATTAAGGTTGAAAAAAAAACTGAAATTTCAATTGAAATAAAGTGTTATATAAACACACCTCTGCGAAATGCAGGAATTTAAGCTTGAACAAAAATTTATTAATTTGTCACTCAAATTCTTCAAAGCCAAGTTCTTTGCACATAAAAGAACACATCTTGAAACAAAATTTTATAGATATACTAATTAAGGTTGAAAAAAAAAACTGAAATTTCAATTGAAATAAAAGTTATATATAAACACACCTCTGCGAAATGCAGGAATTGAATTGGAAGATATGGCATCTCTGTATGCCCGCATTGCTGCAGTCGTAATATATTGCTTGAAACATTCAATTTCACATCATTAAGTCATAAAGAAATTAAATTTACACAATTTAACCCAATTTGATGTACTATCAGAAAGAAATATTTGATGGGTATCAAGTAAATACGCTAAAAAGGATCGATAGAAGAGGGTGTTAATTACAAAGGATTATAACAACATACCCTTGTTGATCATAGCCAACACCCATCACCACAAATTAGAGCTTCATGGGTTCGTTTGAGCTTCCAACTTTGCTCGGCTTCCATGGCCACTGTTATGGCTTTGGGGACGTGGCGTGGAAATCGGTTAGGTTGAAGAGAGGATTGATTCGCGCGTCAGACAAATGGATTTTTTAAATCAATAGATTAATGTTAGGAGCTCGCAAATTCAGAAGGTGACACTCAGTGAAGGAAAAGCGAAGTGTCAAATTAAATAAGGTTAAGTAGGCAGCCATCAAGTTTGGCAACAGAAGTGGTTAGCACCGCTTGATAAAAAACTCTTTTTAAGCCGCTCACGTTGAGCGACCATGACCGCCATCAATATCACCACCGTAGAATTTGATGGACAATAATTCTGGAATTTGCTTTTCTACTTAAGTTATGCGTAGCGTGGTAACGTGAGGTGAAAATAATAAATTGCCGGCAAAATTTGAATGGAAGAGGGAAAAATCTGAAATAAAGACCGCCTATTACTACTGACTGTATAATATCACTATTGACTCAAACAAGGGTAATGTATTTACAAGTCTAACGTCATTCAATATTAATTGTGTGAAATTTACCATACGAAAATTAAGTGAAATAGCTACGTATAATAAAAAAAATAAATAATAAATGTAAAATTATAAACACTGTTTAAAAATAACTAAATAATATTTAATTTTGATAGCAACTTAATTGCGTCAAATCTACAATTTCCTTAAAATTTCTCGAATTTCTTTTTGTAGCTCATCGAACTTATTATTCATATCAGCTCGCAACTCCTCAATTGCATTGAAAACTTCATCGTTGGTGGTTCCTTGCATTTGAGGTCCGTCGCCACTTGAACATTGATCATCTTCATTGACAGTTAGCCTTCATTTTTTAGATACTTTATTATCATCCCAACTATAAGTTTCATTATGCAACACGAGTCCCATTCTTCCTAGAGTTGCTTCAGTAAAGTAGTCATCCTCTGTTAGTTCTTCTCTTATTTCACCTGAGAAATCTACTTGAAAGTGCTCAAATACCTCAGTCAGTAGCATACCATAAGGAAGACAAGATTTCTTTTTCCCTTTTTCTTTTGTAAGTTTGCTAGCCACCATACGCTTCAGAATTAGATGAGATAAATTGAGTTCTGCTTTTTCCGATACCAAATGCGATAAAATAAACATGTCAAGTTTAGTAACGTGGTCAAAATGCCCACCTCGTGGCCAAATATTATGAGCAATCATAAAGTGCAAAACTCTATTCCTTGCAGGAAGATCCTTACCTTTCAATGCTCTAATATTTTCATCACTATTATCTCCAATCACCAATTGAAACTGCTTTATTTTTGAAAGGGGGGGGGGGCGCATCAGACCATAACGTTCTCCTATTTTACTTCCTTTCTTTGGAATTTTGAAAAGCCCACTTAATAAATTTTCATCAACCAAGATCTCTTTTTGCTTAACCTTACTTTTTAACCTCAATGGCTCATCTTCCACCACTAAATTGGTATAGAATAACTTAACTAACTTGGGATAATAAGGTTTATGCAAAGTGATTACATTCATCCACTTTTTCTTTTGGAATGGAATAATCAACTTGCAGCTTTCATAATGATCCACATCTTTGAGAGTTCTACCTGGAACAATCTTTCTCCCATTTATATCAGATTTGTAACGTACCTGATTAGTTCTTGAAGTAAACATCGGATCATGGTACATCTTGCTTCGAGTTTCATAATTGTCATCACTTGCACTTTGATTGCTATCACTTTCTTCATGTCTTACGCTCCCATCAATATCACTATTAACATGACTTGATATCTCCGTAGAATCATTCTCAATAGGGATTGAATCATTGTCTGATATACAAGTTGATTTGTCCATCTTTTTTTTATTTTGCCTTGAAGATGTAGGTTTGATCATAATAGGTCCCCTCCTAGTATGCATGTTAAATTAGAGCTACTGTGACATTGAACATAATAATTATAATGACCTATAAATTTTATAACAAAGTAATTGAATTAAAGCATAATGAACAAATTAAAGTATATGAACGAATTAAAAAACAATAACGAATAAATAAATTAAAAAACTAAAGTTTATGAACAAATTAAAAAAATCATGGATTGTCAATGAAGTATAAACTATTATGACAGACTTTTATAAATATAATACTTGTCATACCTTATGCTTGAATGTGGTACACTTTTAAAATAAATTAGTATATGGCAAAGTTTATGTGTTTATATAATGATTAGATGTTAAATTCTTTTAGAATTATAATTAAGATCAAATATGTTTTCTAGTTCCCTACCTCTTCCAAATCACAGTATAATTCATAATATTGACAGTATAATAATTATAAACAAAGTAGGATTAAAATTAATAAGAAGTTTGTTTCAAAATTAAACTATACTTCCTGAAAGTAATATATTTTAAATAAACCATGATAGTGGTGATGTGTAAAAAAAAAATTGTAAGAGGCGGGCTTTATTTTAGATTTTCCCTCTCTAATTGAAATTGTCGGCAGTTTTTTATGTGGCATCTTACCTAATGTTACCATGATTCTCCATTTTAGCTCGATAAGTTAGGTCCTTAAAAAAGGAGTAATTACCCAGAGCTGCTTGTTGTTCAGAGTTTAGTTGATGACGATCTTGTTTCCAAAGACAAGATGTGAACTTCAGTGAGTAATCAATATTCATTTTCTGATTGGCACAGAGTGAATTAGTTGCCTATACGATGGTTTCTCTGAATACCTTAAGGGTGCTCAATTGCTCATCAGGTATATTTGTGGAGTCTTCCTAGTTGTGCTGGAAACAAGATGAAGTTTTGATAATGCTTGTTTTCCATTTTTTTCCCTGAATTTAATGAGGTTTATTTTTTTAATTTTTTGTTTTGAACTGTTTGTTTAACAGCATAGGAATATATCACAAACTTGAATCTGATATTGCGACGATGGTGTTCAATCAACTTCCCTGAGGCCAAAGAGCATCTGCTTATATCTTGATTGTTGGAGCATAATTTTCTTTTGTATTTGCTGTTCTAGGTTGTATTAATAACCGTTAACCAATTTGGTCTTTTTTTTTTCCTTTGGTATTCCAGGAGATTTAAGGAAATGAATATTGTCTTATCATTAACTAACTACATTTCAGATATTGCTTATGCTTACCAATTTTCTGTTATTGTATATATAATAATCGTGTCTTATCGGTTTCATATTTTTCCGTGAGCCTGCTCAATGGTTCTGTTGTTCCTTATGTTTGCAGGACTAACCTTCCACCTCCTCCTACTAAAGTTCTTAATATATGGCTTAAATTTTTTTTTTTTTTACCTATATGCAGGCATACTAACTGCTGTTCACAAGGACTACTTTACGGCTGTAAATTATCAAGAGATGCTTTTCAATGAATTAGGAGACCGTGTTGCTCAGCTATTACATGTTCAGTCAGCTGCACCCCTCATGCAAAACCAAACAAGCAATGCTCAACAAGAATTTCTTATATTCTCAAAAAAAAAAAAAAACAAGAATTTCTTATTGTGAATACTTACTTGTTATGTTCTCATGATTCCAGTCTATCTATCGTGAGACTGCATCAGGTACATGTATCTCCTTGTTCAATATGTTGTTGTAAACTGAATTACCTACAGCGGAACCTCTTGGTGTGTTACTATCAACATTCACCTCAAGGTTTAATATTTATATTTATATTCCACAGGTTCATAAAATACTACAGTGCGTGGACACATATCAGACAGAGAACAAAGTAAGCCATATGTCCATCATTCTTTGTGGGTATGCCTCGTCTTACTTCTATAAAGTATATGATTTCATTGATAACTTATGAAAATGGACATGTTTAGCTTATACTCGTGTGTTTTAGTGGTTGCAGTGATTGGAATGGAAGCAAGCGTGGTCATGTTTACAAATTTCTTAGGTCCCAGGGGGTTATTTCATCATCCGATATTGCTCACCAGTATATTGGAAGTGAGGCAGATGGTCACAATGTTAGTTTCCATGATTTCCGTTTCAATAGTTAGATTGTGGTGATGGTTTATGCATAAAGTTTGCATCTAATATGTTTTTTACTTTATGCATCCCACAGTGGGTGAGTCAGAGAAATCATAGGGGCAATATATGTGGTGTGAGTTCATATGGCTTCGTAATCCTATTAAATCAAGGAAAAGTCTAAAGATAAATTGGTATGAAGCAGTATTTGGGATAATAAAGGTTAGTTGGTCCAATTTTTTCAATCAATTCCAGTGTTTTACTCGTGAAAATCTATAGTATTCATTATCTTTGGTCAGTCTTGTAGTTTATGAACCATAATGAAGCCAAAGACGTTAAAAACTAAAAGCTTTTATTTAATGTTCTGAGGTGACAAAAAGTGATTATTTTAAAAATCTTTTATGTTCATAGTCCGTCTTTAAATATAATGAGTATAATAATTCAAAAATTTGAGAAGTAGTATTTGGCACCTAAATGGTTATGCTTTACAGAAGGATGCCTTTGGAATTTCTTTTGCCCTCTTGTCCATTGTAGATTCTCGAAAAAGTTTCTTATTTTGTTTTTTCAAAAAAGCATTTTATTTATTGTCAATCAACTTATTCCCTGGTATCCTGCAACAGAATTTGCAGAATTTGTGCTCAAACCATTTGTTCTTGCAGGTTGCATCCATTATTGATGCATTGAAGATGCTATTGTACCATAATTTTCAATTGATCACCATGTACCATAATTCTCAGCCATTATTTGTGTGATTTGGAGGTTGTCTAGAGAGATGAACTTCATCTCTAACATGAGCAAAAGTGAGCTTTCTTTTCAACTTCACATAATTTTCAATTGATCACCATGGCATCATTCCTCTGTCTTTAAAATTGGCAGTAAAAATTACAATTAGGCATTGATATATATATATATATATATATATATATATGGATACTGATAAGCATGTTTGTCTTGACATAGAATCCAGTTGTGAATCAATTTACAATTAGAGTTGCAATCGTTATGCAATGCAATATAAGCAAGTAGTAGTTAAATTTTGCTTTCCATGTTCCATGAAGTAGATCTTGACATGAGCAATTTTTCCAAGTTCAGTTGTGATTGTTCTGTTGGAAATTATACTCAAAAAACTCATTTAGCTCTTAAAGATTATGAACCAAAGATGAACAATACCGCCAGTAAATTTTAGAGGCTTGTTAGGAGCTGAAAGCCGAATGCATCAATAATTGTGATATATAAGATAAGTTTTACTTTAAAAAAGTTATGCTTGAGCCAGCTTTACTTCAATTCCAGAGAACTCTTAAAATATGTATTTATGCTTATTCTGAAACTACAATTAGACATGTTGAGCTTTCAATTTCTACTGCTGTAATATTTGTTGGTTTCAGTGTTAGCTCCTGAAAGCTTTATTGACTGAAAATGAGGTAGCAATGATTTCTTGGCAATAAGGGTATTTTTGGTTCTCTATCTTGGACTTACTAAGTGTATAAGTATAATGTGAATGGCTTCGGATGCCATGTTTATGCTTTTTTGCTCAAATGTCTATGTCAATATGCCATTTATCTGCTTTCATCCTTTTTTTCTGATAACTTCACATGGTACTTTTCCTGATTTTATCAAAAATATTATTCTTAACCAGTGTTATAACAATGCCACTTGTAAATCATGTATGAACTTCTTAATATCTAGCTGTAGATAATTCCCTATGTTGGTAAGTTACTTTTAGGGGTAACTCTTGTGGAGTTGTCTATACAACATGCAGTAATACTTTGGCTCAATGTCCTTCATGAATCTCGTATATGTGGCTGTCTGTTTGTTACAAGTTTTTGTAGGATGCTAATGGAGCAATATTAACAACATTTCTATCAGGGTAGTGATGCAAACTGATGTGTTTTAGAGGTAGTCAATCTTTTTGTTGCTGTTTTTGGACATGGCTAAACTTTTCAAAAATGCAAGTTTTGACAAGATTATTCCTATATCTGGCATGATCCAATTACCTAACTGGAAACTTCAAAATATTTCTTAGTTAACTTTATGTATTTGAATCCTCTTTTTCCAATTATATTTGTCTTCCAGGATCAACTCCACAATTCAGATTGTGGAACACCATGAAGCTTTACGCACATCCAATGCCTTGGAAATTTTTAGCCAGTATCCTTAAGATGGATAATCTGATTTATGCCATGAAAAGATTGTTCTCCATGCTCTTCATTTATTCTCTGTCATTTTGTTTTAAGTTTTATGACAACCAAAAGTTGTGGTCATCATAACAGCTAACTTTATTCTGATGACATAATAGTAGATGCAACAAATAATATTCGTTTCTACACATACTATATTTAAAATTACAATACTAAAGCATTTATTAATTTGTAACAGTTGCCATCATATCACAATGTCATAGCTAGAAATGAAAAAACATTAAAAGCACTATTTCTACTCAACTCAACTTGTTGAATTCCTTTTTGAATTTTGTTTTCCACCTTTCCTTGGTTTTGGTTTTTTTTCATTAAACTCAAGATGCTTTGGTTGTAAATTTCTTGAAGCAATGGCTCGAGGCTTGAATGCTTTGTTGTTTAGTTTTTTTGCTTTCTCAACAATTGCATGCTTCTCTATATTGACCTCGTGCAATAATAAGAATAACGCTATTTTTGTTCGTTCATCGTCACTAAAAAACTCACACTGTTGATGGTCAATCACGTTATTTCCTCTTGACATCATTTCCTTGATAACGAAAACGCCACAGTCATAACTACATAAAGAAAAAAAGTAATCAAAACAATAGTAAATTATCTTACAAACAATAAGGAAACAACATTAATATTCACTAAATATTAAAAAATAAATACATACTCATTATCTTGTAGCGGTGTAGATAGTTGCCGAATAGAGGTAAAATGATAAAATGACCATTCTTTTGGAAAAAATTCTTCTATATCTTTTTTAAAATACAAATCAAAGCAGTCCATCTATCATTAATGTACAACATAATTATTGTTATAAACAAATAAAATCTCAAAATCATCAATTAAACAACACATGTAATTAGGAAAAATAATTACCAATGAATATAGTCTTTTGGCTTGCATTGGCATGTTCATAGAATTCCAGTAAACAACCGTCTTTTGTACTATGTCAAAAATATGTAGATAAAAATGCTCCCCATGATTATCAAACATTGCAACAAAGATCTAAAATAAAAAATAATTATCAGTATTCATAGACAACTTGCAAAAATTATATAATTTTTGCAATAATTACCTTTCGACAATTGGCAAGTGATTTAGCCATGAATTTTTCTTCAATTTTTAAACTTCTCATGAATCCAACAAAGTCATTAGGGTCTTCAACAACTTTTGTCTAAAAAAAATAATAATAAATTTACTCTTTATTTTTTTAGAAGTAAAAAAAATAAAAAAAAAATATTACCGATACACATGTTGGCAAAAACCAATTAACAAAATGTCCTTCGCCTTTTTTCCTTTCTTCTGATGCAATATAGTAGCATGCCATCTCTATCAACTATATGTAGAACATAACATAAGGACATGTTATTATCCTATTAAAAAGTACGTGTAATAAGGTAATATTATTTAATAATAAAAATATAACTTACTTGCGTAGAGAGTCGACTTTTAGGCTTTAAAAGACATAATTCATTTCGACTAAGAAAGTCATATTCTGTTTTGCAAAGTATTTCCCTATAAAATCAATAACATCAATTATTAATTATAATAGGGATACCACATATGTTGATAGTAAAATTTAAAAATAAATAAATTAAGCATAACATACAACCTTTCATCAAAAGATGAATTCAAAGCATACTGCAGTATCTTTAACTTGTCCATGCTAACTGATTTTGTAATATTGAAAGGACCAGCCATCCACTTCCAACTTGTAGGCTCATTCCTTTTATGCACTAAAAGCTTCTCATATGGAGATATTTGATAT
>CATIWK010013941.1:0-38155 GCA_949634005.1 Mallotus japonicus | reverse complement strand
TGTTCAATCACATCATAGAATAGCTACTCCTAGCCTAAACCCTAAAAGAGATTAGCCAAACATGGTTCTACAAACAATAAAATAAATAACAAGAGAATGAAGAAGAAGAATAGATAAAACTAGTTTAAGCGCCGCTTCAATCTTCAAACCCTTGTTTTCCTTCTCAATCTCTTGTTTGTGGCTTTTAGAATATGGAATTCTCCCCTTTCATCTCTTTGATTCCCTTATATATATATACTCTTAATTCATCCTTTCTTCAATTGGAATAAATTTAGGTCTTCAAAAGTCCAATCCTAGTCAAATTAGGATTGTTTTCTTGCTCTGTGCAGGTAGGACGACTTTGAAGAAACTTTAGCCCTACTAGATGAATGAATAAGCTCTTCAAGTCCTCATTAAAGTTGTAGCCTTTTCTCTTAGCTTTCTGGAGAATTTTGAATCACCTAAATCCGAGTTCTGTACAAAAAGTTATGCCCAAAATACTCGGACATGCTCCAGTCATTGATTATTTAGGAGTTCCTTTCTAAACTTACCTACCAAAAAGGGAAATATTTATTAATATTAAATAAAAACCCCTAATTTAACTAAATAAACCAAAAATCATTAGGAAACAAGAATGAATGCCCAAATTAAATAAATGCTTAATTAAACTAAAATTCTTCCCAATTATTATTAACTATTTATTCAAAATCCATTAATATTCAACTCTAAACATATGTAAATATTACACACATCAAGGGACTCAAAATCCATTCAAAAATATGGCCAAATTAGAGTATAACCATATTCTCGCCCAGTAAGAGGACTATTGGCATCAGAGGGCCAAGCAGCATTGGCTTTGCGACAGAGATAGTAACACCAGGTACTTTCATAATGTTGCCTCTACTCGCAAAAAGCGCAATTCTTTTTCTCAGTTAAAGGATGCATCGGGTAATTGGTGTGGTTGGGATTCGAGGTTGAGTACTATTATTGGTAATTATTTTCAAGATTTGTTTCAGTCTCGGGGTAGTAATGGGAGCAGTATTCTCCAGTGTGTTAAACCGAATTTAAAAGCATATCAGAGTGCTATGCTTGAGGCTGACTTCGGTCCTGAGGATGTTAAGGAGGCTATTTTCTCCATGTTTCCGGATAAGTCCCCAGGCCCTGATGGGATGAGTCCATCTTTTTTCCAAAAATTTTGGAATGTGGTTAGTACGAATGTGACAGAAGTTTGTCTCCATTATCTATATGATATGGCTCTCCCTGTGGAGATGAATAGTACCTTTATTGTGTTGATTCCTAAGAAGAAAAGTCCTCAGCTTATGACTGATCTTCAACTAATATCCCTGTGCAATATGATATACAAGACTGTTTCTAAAATGGTGGCCAATAGAATGAAGTTAGTTCTCTCGGATGTGATTATTGATAATCAAAGTGCCTTTGTCCCTGGGTGCCTGATAACAGATAATATTATGATAGCCTATGAGGTTGTCCATTATCTTAATAGAAATAAGCAGGGGAAGGAAGGTTTTGCTACCCTTAAAATGGACATGAGCAAAGCCTATGGCCATGTGGAGTGGGATTTCGTGAAGAATATGATGAAGCATCTGGGTTTTCCTCGTAGATATGTCGAATGGGTGATGATGTGCATTATGTCAGTGAGATATTCCATTATTAGCAATGGTAGAGAAATTGGGCCTATTGTTCCGTAACGGGGATTGAGAAAAGTGATCCGCTATCTCCGTATCTTTTCATAATTTTTGCCCAAGGTCTTTCGTCTTTACTTCAAGAATACGAGATAAGAGGTTGGATTCACAGCGTTAAGATAGCGAGAGGAGCTCCTATTATCTCGCATTTATTTTTTGCCGATGATTGCTTCATGTTCTTCAAGTCTAATAGAGAAGAAAGTGAGCGTATTAAGGATTGCTTACAAATTCATACGATGGCTTCTAGGCAAATCATAAATTTCCAAAAATCTTCCATTTCTTTTAGTGCAAATATATAGAATGCTGATCAAAGTTCTATCTGTTCAGTGTTGGGTGTTGCAATTACCAATGACCATGGTAATTACTTGGGATTGCCATCCATTGTGGGGCAAAATAAGCAATAAGTGTTCTCTTTTATTAAAGACAAGCTCTAGTCGAGGTTACAAGGATGGAAGAAGATATTTTTGTCTAAATTGGGTAAGGAAATTCTGGTAAAAATGGTGGGATAAGCTTTGCCCACCTTTGCTAAGAGTGTTTTTCTCCTCCCGTTAAAGCTTTGTGCTGAGTTGGAGCGGATGCTTAACTCGTTTTGGTAGAGCAGAGGTGGTCGAGAATATAAAGGCATCCACTGGATGAGATAGGATCAGTTATGTGTGTCTAAGAATAAGGGTGAGTTGGGGTTTAGAAAAATCCATGAATTTAACTTATCTATGCTTGGGAAGAATGGGTGGCGGTTGATGGTTGAAAAGAATGCCTTAGTGACTCGTCTTTACAAGGCTAGGTACTTTCCTGATTCTAATTTTTTGGAAGCCAAATTGAAGCACAATCTCGGCTTCATTTGGCGAAGTATCTTGGCTTCTCAAGCTCTTGTGAAAGAAGGTGTTAGATGGAGGGCGAGGAATGGTTCTAATATTCAGGTGTGGACTGATCCGTGGCTTCTGGATGCCAATAATCCGAGAATTACTTCTGACATTAGCCCGGGTACAGATAAAGCTACTGTTAATAGTCTTATGAGAATTGATGAGGTTAAATGGGACGCCGATATGTTAGAGGATCTGTTTAATAGTAGGGATAGAAATTTGATTCGGTGTATTCCTCTCAGTGCCAGATTCCCGCAAGATAAGATGTTCTGGACTATGGAAGCTGGAGGTGAGTATTTAGTAAAGAGTTTGTATAAGTTTCTCACTTCTCATATTCAAAATTTGGGTCAAGATTAGGATTTATGGCAGTGCTTATGGAGACTAAAAATCCCTCCTAAAGTAAAAAATTTTTTGTGGTGTGCTTGTTCTATGTGTCTTCCTACTAATGATCTATTAATCGGCAAAATAGTGGATGTTGATGCTATTTGTCTTGTTTGTAACCAAGAAGTAGAATCAATTAACCATATTTTGTTCCAATGCTAGTTTGCTAAAGAGTGCTGGTTGCGGTCTGTTGCTAGTTATTCAGGAAATGCTATTCATACCTTCTGGGATTGGTTAGTGTTTGTGGCTAACCATCATGATGTTGAGCTATTACAATAGGTTTGTATGATAGCTTGAGGATTATGGAGGAATCATAATGAGGTAATATAAAATAATCGTCGTCAATCGGTGATTAATTTACTTAATAGTGCAGGGAGCTTTTTATTTTAATGGAAAGTTGTGCAACATGGTACAAATGATAATGTTAGCGTAGTTTATGGAGATGTTAATGTTTGTTGGTCCAGACTAAGAGAAGGGTGGATTAAATGCAATATTGATGGTGCTATCTTCATAGAGAGCAGTTGCTGGGTTTCGGGGGGATTTTACATGGGCAGAATGGTTGTATGATTGCAGCAGGAAATGAGACACGTAATGGCGAGATGGATCCGATGTTAGCAGAGGCTTTTAGCCTTCGTAAAGCACTTAGCTGGATAAAAGGAAATGGCTTTTCTCGAGTTATAATAGAATCAGATGCTTTGGTTTAAGTTAATCCTGTAAGAAGTCCTAATTCTGATTCTAGTTATTTTGGTTTGTTGTTGAAGACTATAAATCTCTTTTAAGAGATATTGTGGATTATTCTTTAATGTTCATTAGGAGGTCAGCGAATAATGTAGCTCACATGTTAGCGAGAGCTTCTTATTTTATATATGATGCTTATTTCTGGGAGGAAGCTCCCCCAGACTTTATTTGTAATGCTCTTGCCTTTGATTTGAGGCCTTAATAAACTATCCTTCTTTCAAAAAAAAAAAAAATAGGAAACATATTTTCAATAAATCAGAATTATATTTTAATTAATTTCATTTCTATTAGAGATAAAATAGAAGTTAACCTAATTAGAGTAGGAAATTTACTTTCAATTAAATTAGAATTACATTTTGATTAATTTAATGTAATTTTTATTAGTAAATGACTAAATTATCCACTTTTATATAATAACAAGTAAAATCGTTTTTGTAATTTTGCTTGTCCTCTACCCTCTTCGTACATTTATATATATTATATAGATATATTAAAACTGCTCAAACTAAATATAATTTTTTTCTTTTTTCTTTTTTCATTTCCTATTTATCTACCTTCTGTTGCATGGTCTATTGATGTCAATGATTGCCTTACATTTGTAGAAGCTCATTCTCCTTTTTAATTGTCTCAAGGGTGAAATTATAGATGATATATAGTTGATTTTTAATTGATGACATAGACCAATTGCTTTTAAGTTCTAGTTATTTTTTCTTATAGATTATAAATAGCCAACTGGAGCTCACTTATAGACACTTGTATTGGAATTGAATTGCCACTCTTGAAGGTTAATATGTCCACCCATTAGTTAAATCATACAAGTGCTTTGCAAATGGAGTGAGGACGCTCCTTCAAGCATTAAGTTTGCAGTTTCTCATGAATTTGGAATTCTGGGATGTGGTATTTCTCACTTGTGTATTACATTGAGAACATGTCAATTCTTGCATTGATGCAGACTAATGAATTGCTTGCCCAAAAATTTTTCTTAGTCTTGGTGCTATTATTTGTCGCTTCTTTTAAATGTTCAATTCCTGATAAGTTGGCTTTTTTAGATGATTCCTTACATTCTTTGATGATGGGTATTTATTACGAGTCTCTTTTTTTTTTTTTTGTCATAGTGGCATGGAGATCAGCCATTCAGCCTGTACTATGATGTATTATGGAAGGAGCTGATAAGTTATTCTCTCTTTTTACCTATTGTTTTTATTTTGAGTTCTTGCTTTTCAGTTGAGTATTCTCTATGTTAGGTAAGCCTGCAATTCTACCTTTTACTTAAGTTGGGATCTCTATGTTAAAAATTTATTACTAATATTTTAAAAAAAAAGTCCAAATCTGCTACACCGAATTCGTGCAACAACCTTGTTTTTTTTTTTTTGTTAGGTGCAGCATTTGTTGAATTTATGCTTAACTTACATGCATGGTAATGGCTATATAAAGGCCATCTGCATGGCCATTTAAGAGCATCAAGTAAGAGCAGAAAAAAAAAGTGCAAGTGAGAGTGTGAGTGGCAGAGAATAAAAATAAGCAAAATCTAAGTGAGTTGTGTAAGGGTGTGAGTGGTACAAAAGCAAGTGAGTGTACTGTGTGCTTTGTGAGTGGTGTGCGTAGAGAATGAGTGAAAAAGAATTAGTGAGTTGGAAGTAGTGATAAAAATAATTTTTGTTGTAATAGTGAATTTATTTTTTTAGTGAAAAATATTTTCTTATTCACTATTTGTTGTCCTATTTTTCACGTGCTATTTTATTATTTTATACACTCCACCTCAACAAGCGGTATCAGAGCCGTGGTTGTAATTTCTCTTGAAATTTTTAGTATGCTCTGTGGTTGCAATTTTGACTGATCTTCCGCATCAGAAAAGATTTTTTTAAGAATTTTTCAATTTACGGCAGGGGGAGATTTTGCATGTGCACAGTTTGGAACTGTGAAGCTCATTGGTTCGGAACCATGCTTGCTTGGTGAAACGTGAGGCTGCTAAATCCAAGTCACTATAGAAAAATCTGGTAATATCGATGTTATTAAAAAATTAAACAATAATAATTATAGCATGTGGATGACTTGCATGGAGTCATACTTGCAAGGTCAAGACCTTTGGGAGATTATTGCTGGGACGGAGACTACATCACCACCACCAGATGGTGATAATGGTAATCTCGAAAAATGGAGAATTAAAACTGGGAAAGTTATGTTTGCCATCAAAACAACCACTGAAGAGGAGATGATGGAACACATCAGAAATGCTACCTTACCGAAAGAAGCTTGGGATTCTATTATTCTACGATTCTCAAAAAGGAATAATGCCAGAGTTCAACTATTGGAAAATGAACTAATGTCTATCTCACAAAAAGATATGAAAATTATTCAATATTTTACCAAGGTGAAGTCCTTATGTCGAGAAATTACTGAGTTGGATGAGGCATCCAAAATAGCCAGCAGTAGAATGAGGAGAATCATCACTCATGGACTACGACCTCAGTACCATAGTTTCATGGCTACATTTCAAGGTTGGCCCACACAACCTTCAATCGAAAAGTTAGAGAATTTGTTGGTAAGTCAAGAAACTTTAGCAAAATAAATGGCTGGAGTATCCTTGAATACTAGAGAGGTGGCGCTCTTCACTAACAAAAAGAAGAATCTACCCCATGGTAGGAATGAAGGAAAGACATGAGGCAATGTCCAACCAGAAGGGGCTGAACAGAAGTAGCAGTACAACAATCAGTAATCTAAGAATTTTAGACATCAAAATGGCGAGTGTTTCAACTGTGGCAAAAAAGGACACTACGCCAGAGATTGTTGGTCTAAGAAGAAGACAGTTCAGAGCAATGCAATAACAGTAAGCAACCGCCACCAGTATGAACCAGAGTGGGATGCTGAAGCATTATTTGTGGAAATAATGCAAGTGGAAGAATGTTCCAGTTCAAAGATTGTGGAAGTCCCTAGTTTTATGGCTACTACAATAGAAGTAGAAGAGGAGAAGGCATCTAGTGCTTCCAGTTCTCATAGAATTAATTATGAGAAGTGTTGGATTTTTTATTTTTGTTATTCCAGCCATATAACAGGAGATAAAAGTAAGCTCCGTAATACTACAGAGAATAAAGGCAAGCGAGTTGTGGTAACTGCAAATAACTCACAACTACCAATCACTCACATTGGTGACACAGTGATCACTTCCTATTCAAATCAACAACAAGTGTTGTTAGAGGATGTGTACAGAGTATCGGGCATGAAGAAGAATCTTCTGTCAATTTTATATTTGATTGATTGTGGTAACTTTGTTGTGTTTGGCCCCGAAGATGTCAAGGTTTGTCAACAAGTTAAAATAATTGACACACTAATAATGGAGAAACAAAAAGTGGATTCTATGTACGTCTTCTTAACAGAAGATGCTTACATGGAGAAGACGAAAGGCAATGATACAACTGACTTATGGCATGTACGGTTGGGACATGTCAGCTATTATAAGTTGAAGATGATGATGAGTAAGTCCTCATTAAGAGGGCTACCTAATCTTGATGTTCGTCCTAATGTGGTTTATGCTGGATGTCAATATGGAAAGGCGCACAAAATTCCATATAAGGAGTCATCATTCAGAACCAAACAACCACTAGAGTTGATTCACTCATATGTATTTGGGAAAGTGAAGCAATCATCAATCAATGGTATGCACTATATGGGGACATTTATTGATGATTATTCAAGATATATCTGGGTCTATTTCATGAAAGAAAAAATCTAAAACTCTAGCAAAATTCAAAGAATTCAAGCAGATTGTTGAAAGTGAAGTTGGGATAAAAATCCAGTGCATTGGTACTGATAATAGGGGAAAACTCAAGTTATCTTATCCAGTGCAAGATTAGGCAGCAATTGACTTATCTAAACACGCCACAGTAAAATGGTGTTGTAGAAAGAAAGAACAAACATTTTGCAAAAGTATGTAGAAGCATGTTGCATGCCAAGAATGTCCTTGGGAGATTTTGGGCCTAGTGCATGAGAATAGCAGCTCACATAATCAATAAACTTCCTCAGCTGAAGATGGGATTTATATCTCCATTTGAGAAGCTGTGGAGTATGAAACCGACGGTGAGCCACTTCAAAATTTTTAGTTGTGTTTGCTATGTGTTTATACCTGATCATCTACATAACAAGTTTGATAAGAAGACAATCAGGTATATCTTTATGGGCTATGATAAGAACAAAAAATGATAGAGGTATTGTGATCCTAAAACTGGCAAATGCTATGTCTCACAAAATATTGTATTTGATGAGACATCATCATGGTGGACACAAGAGTATGTTGTACTTCCTCACTCCAATGAAGAAGAATAATTACACGAAAAGTATGAAGAGCAGTCAACAGAAGCTCAGCAGAGTCTAAAGCCTGTCACATAGTCTCAACCGTAATAAAGGCCATGGCAAACTGGGGTGTATCAAAAGATAAATGTTGAGGATCAACCAGTAATAGAGATACCAGAAGAAGAACCTACAATATCACCAATACAGTTGAGAAGATCAATTAGAGAGAAAAAGAAAAATCTCAAGTATACTAATGTTGCAGTGATGGAAAAAGAAAAAAAACCAACATCCTTTAAGGAAGCATCACAGAAAGCTAAATGGAGAAAAGCCATGGAAGAGGAGATCAAAGCCCTTGCTGAAAATCAAACTTGGAACTTAGTGCCAAAACCTAAAGATGTGAAGTGAGTGTACAAGATCAAAACTCATCCAGATGGCTCAATTGAAAGATACAAAGCTCATCTGGTAGCATTGGGATTCTCACAAAAGAATGGACTAGACTATGATGAAATGTTTAGTCTAGTGGCCAAGATTGCAACTATTCGTGTTTTGCTAGCTCTCGCTGTAAGTAAATCTTGGAACTTGTGGTAGATGGATGTTAAAAATGCCTTTCTGAATGGAGAATTGGATCGAGAGGTATACATGAAGCAACCTAAAGGATTTGAAAACAAGCTCAATCCTGAGTGTGTTTGCAAATTGAAAAAGGTGCTATACGGGTTGAAGCAAGCTCCCAGAGCTTGGTATGGCAAGATTGCTAAGTTTCTCATTCATAGTGGCTATGGAATTGCACCAGCTGATTCAAGTTTATTTGTCAAAGCTCAAGAAGAGAAGCTAGCAATAATTCTTATTTATGTTGATGATCTTATCATCACTAGAGACGATGTTAATGAAATCCACCAGGTCAAGAAAAATCTATCAGTTCAATTTCAAATGAAAGAACTTGGGGAGTTGAATTACTTTCTTGGATTAGAAGTGGAGCGCACAAAGGAAAGAATGTTCCTATATCAGGAGAAATATGCAAGAAGTCTTCTTCAAAAGTATGGGATGCTTGACTGTAAACCTCTTGCTCTTCCAATAGAGATGAACTCTAAATTAAGCATTACAGAAGGCAAAGACTTGGAGGATTCAATGATGTATCGACAGATAGTTGTCAGTCTAATCTATCTGACATTGACAAAGCCAGATATTGCATTTACAGTTGTAGTAGTCAGCCGGTTCATGCAAACTCCAAAAAAGTAGCAGTTCGGAGAATTTTGAGGTACATTGAAGGAACACGTGATCTCGGGTTATTTTATAAAAGTAAAATAGCTTGTAGATTGGAAGGATATTGCGATGTTGATTATACCGGTGATTATGATACATAAAGATCAACCACTGGTTATGCATTTAGTTTGGGTTCTAGAGTTATTACTTGGTGTAGTAAAAGATAACCAATAGTGTCACTCTCAACAACAGAGGCTGAATATCGTGCAGCAACGATGGCAGCTCAGGAAAGTACATGGTTAGTACAGTTATTGGAGAATTTACACCAAACAATTAATTATCCAGTACCACTATACTGTGATAATCGATCAGCCATTTGTTTAGTTGAGAATCTAGTGTTTCATGCTAGAACAAAGCATGTGGAGCTGCAATATCATTTTGTTCAAGAAAAAGCTTTAACAGGGGAGATCAAGGTGATTCAGGTGAAAACAGAGGAACAACTGGCAGACACTTTCACTAAAGGTCTCAATAGTTCAACATTAGAAAATTTTCGAAAAGAACTCGGCATGACTCCAAGGAAAAAGATTGAAGATATTAGTAATGAGGGGAAGTGTTAAAAATTCATTACTAATATTTAAAAAAAAAAGTCCAAATTCCTTTTGTTGATTTTTTTTTGTTAGGTGCAATATTTTGTTAAATTTATGATTGACTTACATGCATGGTAATGGCTATATGAAGGCCATCTGCATGGCCATTTAAGAGCATCAAGTAAGAGCAAAAAAAAAAAAAGTGCAAGTGAGTGTTTGAGTGGCAGAGAATAAAAATAAGCAAAAGCTAAGTGAGTTGTGTAAGGGTGTGAGTAGGGGTGGCCACGGGCCGGTTCAGATCCTGAACCGGCCAGTAAAAAACCAGTCTAGAACTGGACCAAATCGGAACCAGGACTGTAGCGACCCTGAATCGTACTATTTCGGTTCAAGGTCGGTTCAAAATTTTTTGAACTATGAACTAACAATTTTGGTTCAAAACTGCCGGTTCAACGGTTCTGAACCGAATTTAATATATATATAAGAGCCAAAGGCCCATTGTGGCCAACAAAGTCAAAAAGTGGCCGATAACCCACTTCAAGAAAAGAAAAAGGAAGCAGTAGTCAACATATCTTCCTCACATTTCCATTGCAATCAATTATTCATGTCCAGTGCCCCTATAGAAAAAGAAAAGAAAGATAATTGCTTCTGCTTGAACAACATGCTGCATAACTCATGCTTATGTCAATTCCATACATCTACAAATTTTATGTCAAAAACTTTGGTGACCGTTGGCTTTGATTCCTCTAAATTTTAAGAGGATACATAGACAATTTAATTTTTGGTAAGAAAATTAAGTTTAAGCCCTTTAATTTTTTCTATTATTTTCATTGTTAATTTTAATTCATTTATCATTTAAAATTTATTCATTTCAATTTTTAATTACATTAATGTTTTTGACTTAATTTAAATTATTTTAAAAATTATTGCAAAAATATAATTATAAAATTAAAAAAATAATAAAAAATTTTAGAATAGAAACTGCAATTCAATTCAAAACCGAAATCGAAACCGGTCCTGAACTGATCAAGATCCGATTTCAATTCGGTTCCATCAACCATAGAACTAAAACCGGCTGCTTTTGAACGGAAACCGGCGGTTTCAGAATCGTGGCAAGGGCTATATGGATAGATTCATCTTACATGATCTTATATTGCATAGACTTAGAAGGATAGACTTCCACTGTTAATCAAAAATAATGTCTCAGATGCATAGACTTCTATTTAAGTCAATAAGTGGGCTCTTAGACTTGGACCAGAGTTTTACTCAGAGCCCAATTTGAATGGCTATTTCTGTCAGTTAGGTTATTGCCCAATTCGCTGAGAAAGCCTACCCCCCAAAACGTAGCCCTTCTCTTCTCCACTCTGCGCTTCCAAGGCCTCCAAACTGCAACAATGGTAGATATCTATCAATCTCTGTGCTGTTTGAACTCTCATTGATGTGTGTGTATAGCTTGATCCATATGTTATAGTGACTGTGTATACTTTGTTGTTATGTCAGGCGTCGGAGAAGAAGCTATCGAACCCAATGAGAGAGATAAAAGTACAGAAACTCGTACTGAACATCTCCGTCGGCGAAAGCGGCGATCGTCTCACTCGTGCCGCCAAGGTTTCACTTCTTGAACTTAATCAATTCAAAGAAAATTAAACTCAATGCCTTGTTTGTTAACGATCTATAGTAAAACCTAATTGTGACCATAGGTGCTCGAGCAACTCAGCGGTCAAACTCCAGTATTCTCTAAGGGTATGCGGAGCAACTCTGCATTTGCTATTTACTTTAGTTGCCTGTTCTTGCTTTATATTGTTGTTTTTTTTTTCCAATTTTAATTTATTTGTATCGAGCAGCTAGGTATACTGTTAGATCTTTTGGAATTAGGCGTAATGAAAAGATTGCTTGTTACGTGACTGTGAGAGGAGAGAAGGCAATGCAGCTTCTCGAGAGTGGATTGAAAGTGAAGGAGTACGAGCTTTTGAGGAGGAACTTTAGTGATACCGGTTGCTTTGGGTTCGGTATCCAGGAGCATATTGATCTTGGCATTAAGTGAGTTTATTGTTAATATTTATATTGATAATCAAAATTGCTCTCTTGCTGTGGTAATAAATTTATAATAAATCTATTTTAATTCAATTTCTGATGTCTTGTGGCCAATTTAGCTTAGATTCAAGTAGCTAGAAGAAGTTTAAAGTTTAGATGATTTTGTTTTTTTCTTTTGAGTTTCTGTTTGAATATGGCAGCATGTGCAGTAGTCGGTATCTTTTGATTTATTTGTGCAATGGAAAAACGCATTTTAATTTATGTATGCACTCGTCTGTAACTGTAATGAATGTTGAGCCCAGGTTATTGGTTAGGAAAGAATTCTGATAAATGCTCAAATTCAAAATGCTTCTTCTGTTGAAATTACTGTGATAGCTTGTCATTTATGTTTATGATGTATTTTTTTTTATGATAAGGTTTTTAAATTGATTAGTAATATACTATACTTGTATTGTATCTATATCTGTCCAAAATCTCTTCATTTTGTGGACTAGTTTCAGTTCAGTATCCAAAGTATTACCCGTTCTTATACCCTGCAAAGCAGTTTGTGAAATGTGATATTGTTTTACAGATCAGTCTCAAGAAACTGACTCAAGTATTTTGTAATATCTCAACAGGTACGATCCTTCAACTGGTATTTATGGTATGGACTTCTATGTTGTTTTGGAGCGCCCAGGCTACCGTGTTGGTCGCAGACGAAGATGCAAGGCACGTGTTGGGATTCAGCAGAGGGTTACAAAGGAAGATGCAATGAAGTGGTTTCAGGTGAAATATGAAGGTGTTATCCTTAACAAGTCCCAAACTGTTGGATCTTAGTTCATGCTTGATTATGCTCGAGTCATGCAAGTTTTATGTGTAGGATTTTTTTTTTCTTTTTTGTGCTGTTGGAATTATATCTTCTGTTGAAGAGAATTTTGAAGGGTTTGAAGTTGCCGACTATTTTGCTGTTTTGTCATTCGAGTGTGCTTGCGTTATTATTACTTTAGAGTAAAATTTCAACATCCTGCGATATATTGTGAACATAAAAGATTTTTGTTCACTGGTTCTACTCTGAGCCCTCAGGCAATGTGTTATTTACATTCAGTGCGAAGCGCGAGTGGATCATCGGCCTTCACTGCACTTGATAGACAATCTGTATGTCTGCTTCTTATTCCTGGGCTAGGGACCCAGATGGACTGACTCCCACTAAAGCTTTGGGCTCATTCAGAAGCTTTATGGGTATCATTTTCAAGTTGCCCTCCACCCATGATGACCTCATTGTTTGTTTGTTTGTTTTTAATTATTTTTTATATGTTTTTTAACAAATCAAGCCCTTGTTTGATGATGGGAATGTAAATCTAGGAAGCCTATTAAATTTTTTTTTTATCTATATGGAGTACATAAAGTACGTATCTTTATTGGATGTAAAGTAAAATATGTATTTTTATATTTCACATTCAGCTGATGGGTGTGCAAAAATTTCCCAATATGTTATGATTGCTGCCTCAGCTATCCGTGAGCTTATCCAAAAATAACAGTAATTCTCCATATGTATTGAAAAAAAAAAATTACTTCAGATGTCCTAATTTCACAACCAATATATATATATATATAGTAAATTTAGGAATTTAGAATTTTATAAGAATTTCATTTAATATATTTAACTTGAATTTATAAAAAAAATTATAAAACTTTAGAACTCTATTTTTATCAAACCACATACGTAATTGCTCCAATTTAGTAAATATACTCAGCTTTACCCTCATCACGCTTAGTATTTTTTAAGAAAAAAAGTGTGAATACCTTTTTTTATTTTTTTTTTTTTAAATTATGAATCGCATGCAAAAGATGCAATGAATATAAAATTTATCATTCTTAATATACATAGTATCTAGCAAGAACAGGAATTCATCAAACTTTCAACTCAAGGGTCTCACTGTCATTTCTAGAATGCGTACATATTTTTTTTTGCAGCAACATCAATGCTTCTTTGAATATGATGATTCTGTCTTTACTCTTCAAAGCATTCTGCAAGTGTAAGAAAAGGGAAGGTTCATAATTGGAACATGTTGCATAATGAGAAGATGTTGACTGAGAACATGATAAAGCTAGGAAACAAGAATCTATATGCCTGCCTAACCCTATCACTTTACAAATTAGAAGCACAGGAGCTTAAGGTTCTATATTATATTATATACCATACATGGATTCATACTTTACAGCCTGGAATGGCATATTTTATCATTTTATCCTATACATATATCTTCTCCTTTTATTCCAATGTCCTCTGATTGCTTCTCTTGATGATATTTCTCTTTCTGAATTCTGAATTATCATTAGTTCTTCTGCCAAAATCAAATAGTGGCAGATTCCAAACAATAGAATACCTTTTGTAGGATTAGCAATTGAAAGCCACTTTTCCAATATAGAATTTCTTCTTCTTCTTAATTAAAGGTAAATTTTGTTTTATTTGTTGTGGAGTTATCTCATAGGAATTTTATTCAATTTTACACACCTTTAAGATCTTTTTAATTTTTTTTTTATCCATTTCCGAAATAAACAATGAAAAATATAAAACAACAAAAGTATATCTTATAAATCCAAAAAATTTTACCTATTTCAAATATAAATTAAAAAATTTAAATATCTATAGACTATATGCGAGGAGATAATGGTTTCTTTCAAAATAATGTAAATTAATTACATAAATCAGCAAGTATCGAATTTAAATTTTACATATTGTAATACCTTTAGAAAGAACCAATCATTAAGCTACTTTTTCATTGATAAAATCTTCCTATTATTTATTTATTATTCAACAGGAATATTTTTTTTCCCGCTTATCTGCAGGGGATTCTGTCCCTCCCTAATTTCAGGGATATATATAATAGACTGATTCATGATTCTTTTTCCAGAAAAGCACTCCGCCTACACTTTTTTATCTCGTTGCCGAATGAATACGATAGAACTAGTTGTAATTAGGTTCCTCAAGGGTACAGCTATGTGGTCTCAAAAGGACAATGTGGGGGGAGATGATGGTTTCGTAGCTTTTTTTTTTTTTTTTTAGCTAATATAAATGGTTAATTTCTAATACCATAAGAGGAGAGGAAGGTGAAGAATTTGAATCTTGCTCTCTTGAAATTTAATGTTCACATCTTTTATCGTTTGGACTATTCGTTGGGGGACATGATTTCGTAGCCTTAAATAGGAATACTTGTGTACGAACATACTATCTACAAATCTTTCTATAAACAAAGAATCCAGGGCACAGGCCTAAGGGGTGGCCAACACCGACCTGTAAGAGGGACCATGGGAATAAATTATTTTTATTTGCTTCGCCTTCAAGGCCATTGGTGGAGAAAAATAATTAATGGGTATCCGGAATCCCGTACCGGCGGTAGCTTTTTTATTTATGTTTGTGTGATCGAAATTAGACCGTTGTCATGTGGATTCCATAGACTGGCACCTTGATGTATTTCTCCATTTTTTTTTTTAACACTTTCAACAAATGATCACCATATGCGTTATCCTTCCATGGCCAATATGCATTTTGTTTTTTCATTTGTTATCAATGTCATTAGCAGTTATAATCGAATCAAATCAACTCACAAGTTATTCAATATTGACTTGAAAAATTTAAAATCGATCCAATTATTGTCGAGTCGAGCTCGAGCTATTCAGGTGGGCTATTAAGCCTAATTGAGTTTGTGTATATTTATCAGTTTATTTTTTTATTTTAATATAATTATAATATATCTTATCGAATTAAAACAAGTTGGAACTCGAGTCGAGTTTGAATATTTTAATAAATATATTTTTTAAAAATTTAAAATTTTATTTAATTAATCAAGTCGATTTCAAGTTTATGAATTATTTAATCAAGTAGAACTCGAGTTTAATATATGAATAATTTAATCGAGTCGAGTTGAATTCAAATTTAGCAGTATATCAACTCGATTATACCCCAAATTATCATCATCTATATCACTAGAAGCAGCCCTCTATTTACAAATATCTTACATATATATGGTTCTAAACATTCATCCATGAAAACAAATAGAATACCAAAGGTTCAACTCAATTTTTTTTAGGACGGTAAACAAATCGATTTATTTGCGAGCCATTAAGAACTAATCGATAAAAATATGTTGGACAAATGATCATCTAAATTCTTCAACTTGTGCAATAGCTGAATTTTAACTTTTTCAACAATTAGATTCAAAATTTTTATTTTCAGATCTATTAAATCCAAATATCCGGCCAACTTCGCGCGTGGTTTGCACCGTAATAAAAACAGATTAAATGGATTTATATAATAATAATAATAATGAAAGGTATAACTAATTAATCCTCCCCCAATTTATGAACCCTAAATTGAAACTTCCATCCTTTCAAACCCCGACACAACCATAATTACATCCACCGCCACCACTATCATCACTACACCCTCATCACCTTCGCCCACCATCATCATCACTGCACCCTCAATGCCATCACCCAGTGTCTTCTCTACTTCACTCTCATCACCATAACTCCCACCACCATCTCCACCATTCTTTTATCTTTTAACTCATTTGAATTGCTTCTATTTGCTCATGTCATTTTTCTTTCATTTCCTAATACTAAAAATGAAGAGATGGGATCTGCGACATAGTCTTGAAGGTGGAGGTTTGATTTATATTGGTAAATAATTGATGGTAGTGAAGATTGTTTGGTGGGTAACAATTTTGTTAATGGGTTTACTTATCTCCTTTAGATTCTTCATATTTGCGTTTTATCGTTGGAAAAACGGAGTTAATGATCATTTCATATCCAAGTATATTTTTTATTCCATTATATTTATTTTTTATATAATTAATTGCTTAATTACTTTGGGTATTTTTAAAATTTGAGTCTTTATTTTTTTTTTAACAAATTGATTTCAATTAAGAAAAAAGGGGAGCCATTATGAGCATATATCAAATTTAAGAGTCTAGATTCATTCAATACATTGTCAAAATTGAAAAAATACAAGTCATTCTTAGATTTTTTTTTTTCTGGATATTATTAAATTTTAACCTTTAGCCTTTCTTGGGTTAATGTATATAGTTTTGTTGAGGTTGTATGTGTGACTATCACAAATTCAATACTACTCTCTCTACACTATCAGATCCAATTTCTTTTCTTTTTTCTTATAAGATTTATTTGAAATAAAAAATTTTTAACTGATTATGTAAATAGATAATAAAGATTATGTTTTTTTTTTTGGGAAGAATTGCTAGTAAGAAGGAAAAGAAAAAATGGGACACAAGTTATGAAGTCACTGTTATCTAGCTTTGTTTCATTTTCAAGCTCAGACGTCCTTTTTATCTCTGATTGGCATATTTGTATCACAGATAAAGTCACTGTTATCTAGCTTTGTTTCATTTGCTTTCCAGTTTATTCCAAGGGAATATAATAGGACTCCTCATGCTATAGGCCAATAGACTATCTCTCTTCACGAGATTCAGATGCTTATGGAGGATGTTCCATCTTCTGCACTTCATTGTTATGTTGCTAATTGTTCTTGAGTTTTAATGCAGTTTATTCCTTTCAAAAAAAAAAAAGAAGGAAAAGAAAAAATGGGCTTAAGTAGGAAAAAAACATGAAAGAATAAAAATGAAAAATATAAGATATATGATAAAATAAATTCTGTACATTGAGAAGAAAAAAAAGAGAAGGAAAATCAATTAATTTTCAAAGAAATAATAAAAAAAATAAAAGATGTATTTTAAACTTTAAAAGAAAAGAAAAAAAATAAACAACTACATAAATAATCAAAAAATGGTTTAAATAATTTTTTATGTTCAATAGAAAGAGCGTGTGCATACCACACATAATTTCAATTTAAATTTTGGGATTAATTGATCTGAAAAATAAAAATTTTGGACTAATTTGTCAAAAAAGTTTAAATTAACTTATTTGACCTGCTGATACAAGTTTGAGGGGCAAATTGACCTTTTGTCCAAAATATGTTTGTATTGAAACTCCATCAATGAGTTCAAGTTGCACAAAATTGGATTCGTAGAATTTGTAAATAAACTTACGCATTAGCTTATAGTTTTAATATATTAATAATTTGATATAAGATATATAATATATAACTTTTTATTAATAATAAATATAAAAATACTTGAAAATAAGTTATATAATAAAAACTTAATTTTAGTAGATACATTAAATCATTTATTTAGTAAATAATACATTTTAAATTTTATAGTAAATAATTTTAATTTGTAGTTAAAATTTTTTTAAGTTTGTTTAGTCTCATAATTTATGAACAACTTATAAACATCAAGTGACATTGTAAATAATGTTTGAATTCAATTTGACTATAAACAAACCAAGTCCAAATTAGTCAAACACCGACCGAGTTTGATTCGTTTGCACCCCTATTTTTTCTATTTTTATACTTTTTTTATTAGTTTAATATTTTCAGTCATGTTTTTTTTAACAAAATATAATAAAGAAAACTGAAAAGAAAACTATAACAAATTTGAAGGCACTTGTAATGCTTTGAGATATTATTGTTTTTGGTTAGTCTTTTGCTTCTTTTTAAATTCTATCAATACCAATGAGTACTATTAAATTATATAATAATTTGATGTTATATTTGATTTTGTTGATTTTGTTGTATTTGATTTGATGTTATATTATAATTAGTGTAATTAAATGTAAGTATATATTATATATAGATCATATTCTTTTGTAAATATTGTATTTACTGATAAAAAAAATTCCATCGATTTGTCAATGTCATGGATTCCCTATTCACATCAGTTATAGTCTGACTAAACGCACACCGTATCTGGACTTTGATTTGGAGGAATCCACACGAACACACATCTGCCGATGTCATGATTCAATCTGCAACTTGCAATATCCAGGGTATCAGATAAATGAAAGAAAAAGGAGAAAAATAGCCTTAAAAGCATTTAAGAATTAGAGAAATGAAAGAAAAAGGGTATCAGATAGATAAATTCGAATGATATGGATTCCATATATACATATCAACAAAACTACCTTATGTACATAAGTTTGATGATGCGTCATGTACATAGCAGAATTTGCTTTCTACAGTACTGTTCTTAAAAGTTGCAATGTTATTTTCAGTAAATGTCAAGCACATAAAACTTTTGGATGTTCTTTGGATATTCGATGACCAAAGCACTGCTATATCTCCACAAACAAACCCCACAAGTTCCTTTGTAGTTCCCTCACTCTTTTGATCTAATAATCACGTAGAGTACTTGTGAGCTGTTTGAAATAGGTTCAAAAAAATATTTAATATTGACTCCAATTTACTTGAGTTGGCTGATGAGTTAAATTCAAACTTTTTGTTATTTGACTTATAGTCTTGCAATCTAATCAAACTTATGTATTTTATTTTTTTACCTCTGATTTTATTTGAATATTTTAAAATTCTATATAACTAATTGAGTCTAGTTTAATATAAGAATTATTTAATTGAGTTATACTCAATTTAAAAAAAAATACTTAATCGAGCTCGAATTGAATAGTGTTTTAATTCGACTCAACTTGATTATACCCCTAAATAAAAATAATGTTGCAATGAATCAGTTTAAATTAAATGATCAAGATTTTATAAACATATAAATTATATTCATCAAAACATATAAATTATATTATATTCATCAAAACGTGAGAGGGTAAAAAAAAAAAAACATTATTTTATTTATTTATTTTCTTCTTTCTCCCTTGACCCTAATCCTTAATTAGCATTCATTCAGGCACATTTTGGGTTGGGCTTGTGTTAGTCACTGAAGATAAATGTCGTATGTTAGGAGAGTAAAAGGGAAACGCTATACGTACAGGCGTCGGTTTGTTTGGTTCAATATATAGTGATGCTGATGCATACAGCTGTAGAACTAGACTAAAAGATTTGGATAATGAAGCAGAGAAACATCTCTCTCTCTCTCTCTCTATATATATATATACAAGAGCCTATCTATATATATATATATATATATAATCTCTCCAGAACTGTGGTTCCAGCTTTAGCACTATAAAAACCAACAAAAGTTTCGTGAATTGCTTGTTATGATGATATTGTACTTGGGAAGAGGGTTGAGATGGGTTTTCAGTTCTTGTTTGTACTGCAAAACAAGAATGGGATTCGGGTCACATGACAGTATCTTTTGCATTACTATCTATCAGAAAGGAAAATGAACATATGGCCTACTATGCTCATTCCCGAATCTTACTTATATGAAGAAAACCTACAAACACTCTTTTGTGTTAATGGCTGTGAGGAAATAAATTATGGGAACAGGAACAAACGTCATCACAGTTGTATACAAGGATGAACTTGTAAGTGAAGACTCTACTTTCTGTATGGAACCTTTTAGCCTCTTGAATTGTGAGGCAGATATGGAATACCTGATCAATCATCATGGAGGAGGAGACATTAAAAGGCACCATATAATAAACCCTCCTAACTTCAACTTTTTTTTTTTTATAACTAATATTCTTGGAAGATTTTTATCAACATTTGGAATATCATATACAATCAATTGATGTGTGATAAATATATATATATTCTATATGTTTTATATTTAACAAATAAAATCGTAAGTACACATATTATATGCCATAAATTAAAGAAATAAAGTTGTCTAAGTCTGTTTAAAATGGATGGTAGAACATTCTGTTATGAGACCAATGCATTTAATTGAGAGTAGGAATCGATCCCCCAAACTCTCCTTGCTCTCGCATCCAACCATGAGACTTAGTCATTTAAGCTAGTTGTTCAAAAAAATTGAAGGAATAAAATTTGATTTGACACTTAAGCTATTTGAAAAAGTTTAAATCGCCTTTTTTTTTCATCAATTTACACCCTGAACTTTGAAATAAAAGGTCAAATTCGTCCTAAAAATTTTATTTATACTTCTATTGTGTGAGATGTAAACAAATATTACTATAAAAATTATAAACAACTCCCTGATAGTTTAGTTAGTTAACAAAATAATCCATACTTTCATAAAAACATTTAATGAAAAATTTAAAATATATTTTTTTCAAATTATATTTAAAGCCTAAATTTATTTTGATATATTATATTACTAGATAATTTAATTTTTTTGCCAATAATGTTTTAATAATTTTGAAATATTAAAATTTATTTTATTTACTTATATTGTTAATTTGTATATTAATATATATAATATCAAAATATTTTAACATTATGTATTAGAATTTGTGAAGTATTATAATATTTGTATTGGCAAATTACATTTTTCAAATCTTTAAATTATTTATGTGTTAAAAATTATTATATTTTTGTAAAAAATAATATATTATAGTTAATTATTTTAAAAGAATAATTTTTAGTATATTAATATAATATATTATTATTTTTTTAATTTAATACATAAATTTAAATTATTTAATATATACAAATTTAGATTTGAACTTTCTTGAAAGTTTAAGGGTTAAATCAAACTTTATTTCTAAATTAACATTAAAATGTAATACTCTCATGGTAGGAAATTTTCATAATATTTTATATTGATTTTTTAATGAATTTTCTTATTTATTTTAGATGTATCATATCTAACTAATAAATAATATATTATAATTATTTGAAATATTTACACCTATAAGATTATCACATATATAACATTAAAGATATTTATCATTTTTTTTGTCTAAACTACTAATATCTAGAACACTAAACTCTAATTAATTCAATTCGACTATGCAGGACCAAAAGCAGTTAGAAAAAGCCCGAGCTTGCTTATAGAAATTGAAAATAGAAGCATATTAGTTTCAAAGTATATCTACTTGAATTAAATTTTTTAAATTTGAATGAGACTATTTATTAATTTATTAAAAATTCTTGAGTAGTATTTTTTTTTATTTATCCAGTAAATATCTTCTTACAACTAATTTAATATAATTACATATATCAAAACTTAAAACCGAAACATGTCTTAAACAAGAATAACTCTTAGCAGTTCATCCTATATTTTATCTAATATTACTCTGAATATCAGAGCATCAAATGTAAATTTATAAATTATTTAATCCATATGATTCCTTCATCGATCACCGGTGGCTAATGAAACTCAAATTCTCTCGAGAGCCGGAATATATGACTATCTCACATTAAAAGAGGCAGACACTCATTCATCGTCGCATGTACGCATAATTATGATCTAAATCCATTAGCAATTAAGATAGCGTCAAAGTATATATAGATATTTTCCAAACCGATAATCAAGCAGTGGACAATAAGCCATGATATAGGTACAATATCGAGTACAGAGGGAGCCCTTAAAAATGCCACAGGAATCTAAGCACGAATACAAAGAAAAAAAAAGCTCTGATGGTGCTGATTTATGTATATATATATATATTGTTTCCGTATGAAAGAGATAATTAAAGAGAGTAGAGATGAAGAAGAGAATTGTACGTGAAAACCCAGTAGCCAGCTCGGTGTAATAAACAGGTTTTGGAAGGTTGTTAAGAATTATATTTAACCTAACAGCAGCAACTGACACGTATTGAGATTTGACAACAACTCAGAATACGCCTAAAAAGCAAAGAAAATTTTCCTTTCTTTAACATCTTCTCGACAGTATCTCACCGTAAAGATTTTCACCACCACCCGTGAATATATATTGCAAATTGCAATGCAAGAGTACAACCGCTCGCTCTGTTTATATAGATGTATCCATTGGACCCACTCGATTCCAGTTCCTTATTATCCACCATTCTTTTTTTTAATCCCTTGGTTCTTCACTATTTTAGAGTTTGAATTGATGAGTTAATTTCATAAATCTTAGTTAAAAATATTCTTAACTCAGTCAGTCATTTGGGACTGTTTTGTGACAATCCTAACTTTCTTTTTTAATGAATTATTAGTATTTAGAGTTTAATTTACTGAACACTATCTGATTTGGTTTAGCTCAGATAGGATCATAAAAGTGGTAAAAGTTTTCTAACAACTAATTCAACGCTGTTGCATATACCAGAACTCGAATCTGAAACCTCAATTAAGCAAAAACAACCCGTGCTAGTTGATTTCAATGATTGTTACTCCTAACTTTTTTTTTTTTATTTAGTTATTACCTCAACTTTTTGTACCCTTTAGAGAGCGAGGGAAATGCACTCGTAAATGTCTTTATATTTTAATAAGAACATGAAAAGACATGTGAAAAAAAGAGTGAATCACAATATATTCTATCCTCAAATTCATAATACATTTTTAGCGTGGTTCAAGAAAAAAAACATTTTTAGCACTTATTAAAAGAAATTAAACTTCTTTTTGAAGAAAAAAAAAATTAAACTTCTCACTACTTGAAATAATAAAATTTACATTTGTGCTACATAACTTTTTTCCATGGTATTTTAAAAAATAAATTTAAATTCTCAGAATATCAAATTTTACCTATGTTGTTTAGGTAAATATAGCTTAATTCACTTTCCAAAAAAAAAAATATATATATATAGCTTAATTCTAACCATAAAATTAAGTTATGATTAAAATTAGAATTAAAATTTAATGATTTTGAAAATAATTTCAATAGTACTAATTTGGAAATATGTTCATTATTATTTATTTGACATAAGATTTTTTTATATTACTACTTTTTTTCACTTTATGAAATTGAAAGAATTCAATACACATATTTGTCACGAATAAAATGTATTATAGACTTGCTAATAAGCTACATGTATAACACACATCTCATGTGACCATTATCTATGCCATTTGTAAGTGCATCACACCATAAGACCACGGTATGCAAATATAGTGTGCGGCAAGTAAAAACAAGTATTGCTTGCTTTTCTTAAAAGATCAATTAGATCACCCAATTACTCAATTACCAATACCTTTTTTTTTTCTAATAACAGAAATAAAAAAAAATTGATTTGAAGTCCGCAAACATTTCTCCAATAAGAAAAAACATTCAGAATCGACACAGATTTATGAATTAAATATATAATAATTATTGAATATTAAAATATAAAATATTTAAAATATATTTTAATTAATTTATTCATATGATATCTTCAATATTCGATAATTATAAAGGTTTCAACTATTTCAAAATTCGTGTTAGATGGACTCCCAAAAGAGATAAAATTTTCTCTTAAAGTATGTTTATATAAAACTTGAATCTATAATTTTATTTAAAAAATTCAATTTTTTTATTACTTAAATCAACATATTGGTATCATTTTATATGCTTTCGGTATAAATATGAATAATTTTCCGAGAGTTAATGATTGCTTTAGTACATCTTGCAGTTCACGTTTAATTGCAAGAATCCAAGAAATAACCAGAAATCAAACCAAACCACAAATTATTTTCAAGTTTTAACAATAATCTACTGGATAGAGAGAGAGAAGAAAAAAGCCAAAACAAAAGGCCACCGGCCCACCATCCCGATTTTTTTCTTTTACTTTCACCTTCACTCCCCTCTTCCCCAACTCCTATAAATAGCAGCAATGGCACACGTCTCTTTGCTCATAACATTACCAACTAGAGATTTCTATATCTTCTGTCTTTTTTTTTTTTTTTTTGAGCATTGTTTAGCATATCATATTGGGGATGGCATCGAGCTCTTCTTGGACTCCAAAGCAAAACAAATTGTTCGAAAATGCTTTGGCTCTCTATGACAAAGATACACCAGACCGTTGGCATAATCTAGCAAGGGCCGTTGGAGGCAAAACTGTTGAGGAAGTGAAGCAGCACTATGAGATGCTGGTTGAAGATGTTAGAGAGATCGAAGCCGGCCATGTTCCTTTGCCTAACTACAAAAAAGCCGGCAACAAAGGTTACTACTTCATAGATGAAGAACAAAGGTATACATGCGTTGAAACTTCTTCTCCAGCCCCAAGTTCTATATTATATGTCTGCACTTTTAGTGTTTAAAGCATAGAAATGTGCATTCTTAACAAGTCATGGTAATGGTTTTGGTCACATTTTCATTTCTAACAAGGAATATAGACAGTGGCATTAATTTAGTACTAGGATTTGATTAATTATTTAAGCTGATTTCTCATTTATTTTTGCATGCAGATTGAAGGGTCTCAAGCTGCAGTGAAGTATGAATAAATTACTTACCAGCAGAATCCATGTGATCAAATAAGAATCCAGAATGTTTCAAGTGCTAAAAGGCAGTGTACTTAAAAGAAAAGAAATGGAGAAGGGCAGGCCTAGCTAATTAATATTTATCGTTAAATATTAATATTTGCTTTAGATATATATGTAGCAAGTAATTGAGTCATGATATTGATGACTCTTATCTTATATGTCTTTTTTTTTTTCTTTTTTGGAAATTTATCTTATATGCCCTTTCCGTGCAATGGATTCTTACAAATTAAATAAATGTCGCAGTTAATTTTCTCGTTTTGTTATATTAATTAATCAGTTCAAATAAAAAAATAGAACCAATAATCATTGGAATCAATTTGTAGATATTATTCTCAATTAGAAGATATTTTAAATTCAGATTATAATATAAGTAGTCATCTTAAATAATTATTGAGAGATTTTTATCGTTTTCGTAATATGTTCGAATCAAACTGAATTAATCAGTTTCTAATAAACTCTCAATATCAAATCATTCAAATAAAAAATTGAAAAAATAGACATCATAATTAATTCATAGGCCAAACAGTTAAAAAAACAAAAAGACGCATGGTAATAAAAACTCCTAAGGCTATTGGTCTGGAAAAATTGAGCAACTTTCGTTGTGAAATGGAAGTGATTGGATGTGAAAGTTCTCTTTATGGGACATAAAAGATAAGAATAATGGAGTTCTCTCAAGACAAAATTATTATTAATTGACTTAAGAAGCTGGGTAATGACTTGATTAATGAGGCAAAAAAAACAAGAAAAGGGAATTTAAAGGACATATGTAGGAAATTAACCAAGCAAGTTTGTTGTAATTTGAATTTGGGAAAGCAAATTAAAAAAGAGAGTGGCAAACAGCTCATATCTGCTTGTGATATATACATATGTATATATTCCATATTCTCGTTCTTTTGCGATATTTGACTCTTCAAAGAAGGCAGTACTCAGTAATTATGTCTCTATCTTAGTTTTTTTTTTCGAACAATATGTCTCTATCTTAGTTGATCATTAAAGAGTGAGATTTTGATAGTGAGGAGTAGTTAAGTGAAAACTCCTCTTCCAGGTATATTGAGGTGGATGGTTCGATTTCTGTCGTCGTTAATTTAAAAGGAGAAAACTATTTTTTATTGTGCAATCCTTAATGTAAAATCATATAATCTCCTAATTTATCAAAAAAAAAAAAGTGAGATTTTATCTCATCCCCCATCATCTTTCCATTATTATCTTTCAATATCATTTTAAAATTAGTTAAATGATGTAATATTTTAAATTCGAGTTGTGATGTATATAGTCATATTAAATTAACCATTAAATTTTTTTATTATTTTTATAATCCTATTTGATAGTTCAGAAAAAAGAAAAATCTATTCTAAATGCACCATTTTATGTGAAAAATCAGTTTGTATTTGTCTATGTTTTTATTACAAATAATCATTATCATTTTAAAGTTCTGTTGCTGCCTTCTTCAAGAGTAATTTAAGTGGTAAAAGACATGAATATCATGTTGAGGAGAGTAGGGTTCGAGCTCTCGCTCCTTTTTCCCCTTTGTAGTGTTGGAATTAACCATTTTTACTAATTGTTAAAAAAAAAAAAAAAAAAAAATTGTTGCTGCAGCAAGCTGAAGTTGAACTGGATCTGGGTTCAACGGTCCCACAAATAACTTTAAATGGGCCAAGAGACCCATTAAACGGTTTCTCAGTTGGTCCATTAATACACCAGGCGAAAAGGCCAGTTAGATGTTTTCGGAAAAAACAGGCTTAGGCCTTTAACCCGCGCAACGCAAAGATCGGCGCTGTCTATTTTCTGCCTTGCTCTGTGTCTCTCTCGAGCTTCTCAAATCACCGATGGAAATGGAAGCAACTGGTAACTCTCCTGTCAAGGTACCAAAAACACGATAATTAAGAAGCTCAGAACTGTTTATTGAGCGGTAACTGGTAACTCTCCTGTTACTGATTATTAGTGTTTATTGTTGCAGATAATCTTGGGATCATCTTCTGTTGCACGGAGGAAAATTTTAGCTGAAATAGGATATGAATTCACTGTCACTGTAAAAAAAAAAAAAAAAAAACTTCTTACCTTTATCTAAAATATTTTAATTGATATTGTGTGAAGGTTGAACTCCATTTTTGTTGTTTAGAGTGCAGATATTGATGAAAAATCCATCCGCAAGGAGAAGCCTGAAGAGTTAGTCATGGCTCTTGCTGAGGCTAAGGTAAACTTTTTTAGAATCATGATATTAAAAAAAATGAACGAACAAATAAATTGCAGGTATTAGTTTGTGTTGTAATGATTGGTTTATTTTTATGCAGTAGGTTTTTAGACAATTTCTGGGGCTAATTTTCATATATCTTGTGGTTTAAAAGCATCGAAGAGATTGAAATTCTTAACTTAACATTGTGTTTGGTTCAATTCCACCAAGGAATTCATTTCATTTCCAAATGAATTTTTATTAATAAAATGTGTTTGGTTTAAATGAATAGTTTATGGAATCCATTTCAAATGAATCTGAATTTTAAAATCTGAATTCTGAATTTTGTTGCCTGGCTTTTTTTGCTGTTTCTAAATTTTTCTGATTGTGAATTTTCTAAATTTGGCTTTTTTTTTTTGTTTAAGTCTCACTTGTTGACTGAACGTAAAATTGCATCTCAGGCTGATGCAATTATAGCTAAGCTACAGGCTGAGAATAATCAAGACAAGGATGCTGAATTTATTTTGGTTGCAGCTGACACAGTATGTTTTGTTTCCTTTTCATTAACAATAACGCTTCTGGTTGGAACACTCAGATGTGTGAAGTATAGTCTCACCTAGTGCCGTTTATGGTCCGAGGATACAATGTCTGCTGCACAGAGAAGAAACTTTTTTGCTACAACTACTGCACCATCAATCTTTAAGTTCAAAGGATTAGAGTGTGAATTATGAGGCCGATGGGATAGTTTTGGTGAAATTGTACCCTAAAATCGCTAACATAGGCACATGTTTGGATTGTTCCACCATTTACTACCACAGCATCATAGGTCATACTGAAAAAAATTCATCATATGTCTCTTTACTGCTGCTACGTGCTTATTGTTCTCTGTGCTGTTTCTGTTGCTCATAGTAACTTGTTTGTCATCATTGTTTTTACTATGGCTGCCTCAATACTCCCTTTCCTTTTGGTTAAATAATTGAACATTGACTCTGGTGCTTATCTGAGCTGGTGAAAACTTATTCTCAGGCTGAAGCCATCTTGCAGAAGCTCCCAGTGGATGTCTACATAAAGGATGCTGAGCCAGCAATATTAATTACATGTGATCAAGTATAAATCAAGTCATATAATATGCTTTTTTTTCCTAAGTAATTTGTTTGTAAAGATTTTGGCATATGTTTCAAGCTTGTTTTGAAAATAAGTATGTGGCTTGTTATTTATTTTCTTGGTTTTGTGGCTTTGTGCAATTCTAGGATATACAAAGCTTGTGTTGAGAAGGATGCTGCTTTTTGCAAATTTAGTATCAAACTTTTTAATCCTTATTAAAGAAATAAGAGTTCAATCTTTCCACTTTGTTCTCCCCAATTAACCTTTGGTTTGCTAGCTAGTATTCTTTCGCAACAGATGCTGTTTGGTGGTATGGGTACGAAATTAGATGAGGGATTCTTTAGTTCAGAGTATTAGCAGCCAGTAGCTACTAGTTAATATAGACAGTTGTGTTCATCTTTGTCTAGGGGAGAGATTTTCCTCCCCATACTGGTGTTATGCTTTTGACATTCACACATTAAGGTGAAACATAGCTCATCTCATACTTTTAGGGTGCCTTGGAAGAACAGAAGAGAGTATCCATCTATCATGCTAGGATGTTCTTATGCCGATATTGCAGTTTGTAACTTGTATCCTCAACCATAAATGGCATCTGGTGACAAGTCATCCTCTCAGTACTTGTGGAGTTGAACTTTTAAGTGTTTTTACATCGGTCATACATTTTTAATTGGTGTTGTTCAACAATCTGAAGGTGGTGGTCTATGAAGGTGCAGTCAGGGAAAAGCCATGTAGTGGGGAAGAAGCACGGCAGTTTATGAAAGGTTTGCCTCATATTTTTTTCTGCTTTAGCTTTTCTAAAACAGTTGTTTGATTGTCTATTAATATTGAGCAGATTATTCATCGGGGCATGCTGCAACAGTTAGTTCTGTTCTTGTTACAAACCTTAAAACTGGATTCAGAAAAGTAGAATTTGATAGAGTGGAGGTAAGATTCGCTTGTCATTCTTGTAATATTTTTTGGATTTGATTGATGAAAGTTTTTGTTCATAGCATAGAAATAGATGCACAACTTGAATAGTACCACATTCCTTCCCTCATCCTTTACCTGACCACAGAGAAATGAATGAATAAGTACAGTACAGTTAAGAGATTCATTTGCTTCATTGTTTCACCCTCAGGTTAAACCAGGCATCCAGCCCAGACAATGTGTTTTGTTAAAGGAGAACATATAAAATAATTATACCTTGTAGTGCTGTTTGAACTAGAAGCACACCCTTTCATACAAGCTTCCTGCCTACCACTTTACTCAGGGTTGATTAACTTTCATTATCTAAAGTAAAAGCTGAGAACTTTGTAGGGCTTGGAGGCGCTCTAGAAAATAAAGCAACGGACACATGAAAACTGATTTTATAAAAAGAAACATTAAGACTGATTTTATATCCCAAAACTCCATTCATTTATCATAAGCAAATCCATGTAATCTCTTTTGTCATGTGGTTACTGCCACAATTTTTTATTCTTAAGGAGAAGAAAGAAAAGAAAATGTTAATTGAATCATTCATTTTTCTGTTAGAAAATGAATGAGAGGGAGATTCTATATCCTTAGCTAAATTATTTGAGTATATGGGAACATAGTTATATGCATGATAACACACGCTCCTCAGGGCTTGACAAGTGTATAGAGAATTTTGTGCTACAATAGCCATTGATTGGACGTGTATATTTTGCTTTTGTGAAATAGATGACATCTTTTATCTCTTCACTTCTTTGATGTGTTTTTTCTGCTTTTTATTGTATCTTTTATAAATAAGTTTGCCATTTTGAGTTGAGAGAACCAAATCAACTGGATTAATTCTCTACAGTAATAATACAGAGAAGTAACTGTTGAGCATTGGGTTTTAATGCTTTTGCAGATCTATTTCCATGAAATACCAGATGAAGTAATTGAGAAGCTGGTAAAAGTTGTTTTCAATGCAAAAGTTATGTTTATATCATTTGAGGAAATAACAAGGAGTATTATCTTTCTATCCTGATTGCTCAGATTGAAGAGGGACTTGTGCTCAAAGTTGCCGGGGGACTTATAATAGAGCATCCTTTAATACTGCCATATGTTAAAGAAGTGGTAGGTTTTCTATCACTATGGAACACACAATGACAATGAAATTACTTTCTATAGTATAGGATGCATGACCTATATTGTTTGAGGCAGGACAAGCAAGTGTCATGATGTCCAAGCTTGCCCTTTCATGCATCTAGTGGTGCTTTTGTTTTCATGTTAAAATTGCAGTACTTTTCCATTTCTGGCTTGGCTGAGACCTATAGTTTTAGGTTGCATCTCTTATTGTATATATCACCAGGCAAGCTAAATTTGAAATAGATAATTTTTTGTAATGTAATTTAAAAAAAAAAAAATCCGCAGACAAGACCTTGCCCTTTTTTACCCTTGATCATGGCAAGTTAAAACTTGTCCTTGGACAGTTCTTGCAATGCAGTCCATGTGGCTTGCCTTGACATTGTCAGGTTGCTGGTGATGATTCACCCCAAGACCCATTCCTTTAAAATTTTTGTATGAGATTTTTAGTCTAGTTTATTACTGATAGTCCTGGAGTGAAACATATTGATGAATGGTAATTTGTGCAGGTAGGGACGACCGATAGTGTGATGGGACTTCCCAAAGCTCTCACTGAAAAACTAATGAAGGAGGCTTTCTAGGAGCTGCACCTGTTTTCGTTCTCATTCATTTTGGTATTACCCAACCGACACTTTTGCTTTTCTTTAATGCTATGTCTTTACGCAACATTTAGTTTGATCTTGATAAACCGATCATTTGTTGTTTGTAGCTCAATCATTTGATGATCTTTGGAGTAAGTTTAGTTAGTCAGAATGAGTAGAGCTAGTCAAATGTGGAGCACTAATCATGCTTTTTTTTTTTTTTGGACAATCACTAATCATGCATTCATGCTGTTATATTCAATTGTATCACATGACATTATTGTGGCATTCACCGGTCAAATACCGCAAACAAAAAGTCCATTCCGGTAACAGTAATGTAGCGGCTGCAGGAACCAAGAAAGATTGGTTGTTCTTTTTTGAGGGGGTTAATTTTTCTTTTTTGTGGCCCTATGATTTTGTATGATCCATTTCCCTGTAGCCAAAGAAATGGTCACTGTTGAGAACTTAGTGCAGCCAGCCTGGTAGAATACATTACCAGCTGGATTTAAATGTTGCTAATTGCTACTTTTTTTTTTTTTTTTTGCCTTGTCAACAAATCTTTTTATGGTTTCATCAACTTTATCAAATCAGACTAAAATTTTAATGTATTACTCTCAACAGATAATGTGTATTATATTTTTATCACTCAATACTGTACATGCAGATAATGATTTCTTTTTTAAAAAAAGTTGTCACAGTAGGTCAAACATAGCCACTTAATAGTCCAATAAATCAGGCTATAAGAACGGCGTAAGTCGTAACGGCATGATTACTCAATCCTGCCCATAGCAAATGCACGTCGGTTGGTTTGGTGGGCCTAATGGGCTTATTCAAATGGGAATAACCTCAAATCTGTCAGTCCAGCTTCTTTCTATCGGTATAAAACCCATAAGAATCTTCCGGTTTCGTCGAAGATTCCACTCACATGGCCAGTTGGCCACTTCACAGTTCACAATAACAGTTATTTAACCGTCAAAAAAAAAAAAATCACAAAAAAAAAAAAAAAAAAAAAAGGCAAAAAATCATTGCTCTACACTGACGTGCTGCCCTCACTTCAAAAAGTCATATCTTAAACTCAAAACTCAAAGCTCTCCTCTCTCTCTGATTCCTGGTCTTCCTTTCAAACATTTCGTGTTCTTATTCCTTTTTTTTTTTTTTTCTGTTTTAATTCTTAACATTCGCATTTGAATACAAGTATTTGAAAATATCGATTTTCAGCTAAGTTTTTAATCTTGAATACTTACTTACTTGGCACATACATCCCAACCGCCATGGACTCCGGCGGCGAGATTCGCATCCACCAGACTCGACGGCTTCCAGATTTCTTGCAAAGCGTGAATCTCAAGTACGTTAAACTTGGTTATCATTATCTAATCTCTAATCTATTAACCTTATGTTTTATTCCTTTGATTATAATCACTTCAATCGAAGCTTCTCAAATGAATCTCGACGATCTCCGCCACTTATGGCTCCACCTTCAGTATAATCTAGTCAGCGTCATTATCTGTTCTGCTTTTCTTGTCTTTGGTTTAACCGTTTACATTATGACCCGACCTCGACCCGTTTACTTAGTCGATTATTCTTGTTATCGCCCTCCTGATCATCTCAAAGCTCCTTTTGACCGCTTCATGGAGCACTCTAAACTCACCGGTGATTTTGACGACTCGTCTCTTGAGTTTCAACGTAAGATTTTGGAGCGTTCGGGGCTCGGCGATGATACTTATGTTCCTGAAGCTATGCATTTTCTTCCGCCTACGCCGTCTATGGCGGCTGCTCGGGAGGAGGCTGAGCAGGTTATGTATGGTGCTTTAGATAATTTATTTGCTAATACCAATGTCAACCCTAAGAATATTGGCATTCTTGTTGTCAATTGTAGTTTGTTTAATCCAACGCCGTCACTCTCTGCTATGATTGTTAATAAGTATAAATTGAGAGGTAACATTAGGAGCTTTAATTTGGGAGGTATGGGATGTAGTGCTGGAGTTATCGCAGTTGATCTTGCTAAAGATATGCTGCAAGTTCATAGGAATACTTATGCCGTTGTTGTTAGTACTGAGAATATCACTCAGAATTGGTATTTTGGAAATAAGAAATCTATGTTGATACCCAATTGTTTGTTTCGCGTTGGAGGTGCTGCTGTTTTACTTTCTAATAAATCTAGCGATAAAAGGCGTGCCAAGTATAAGCTTGTTCACGTTGTCAGGACTCATCGTGGTGCTGATGATAAGGCATTTAGGTGCGTCTATCAGGAACAGGATGATGCAGGGAAGACTGGTGTTTCGCTGTCAAAAGATTTGATGGCAATTGCTGGTGAGGCTTTAAAAGCCAATATTACTACTTTGGGTCCTCTGGTGTTACCGATTAGTGAGCAGCTTTTGTTCTTTGCAACTCTTGTGGTTAAGAAGCTGTTTAATAAGAAGATGAAGCCTTATATTCCTGATTTTAAATTGGCATTTGATCATTTCTGTATACATGCTGGAGGGAGGGCTGTGATTGATGAGCTTGAGAAGAATTTGCAGCTTTTACCTGTACATGTGGAGGCATCCAGGATGACTCTTCATCGGTTTGGGAATACTTCATCAAGTTCAATTTGGTACGAGTTGTCCTATGTTGAGGCCAAGAGAAGGATGCGCAAGGGCAACCGTGTGTGGCAGATTGCTTTTGGAAGTGGCTTCAAATGTAACAGTGCAGTGTGGGAGGCACTTCGGAACGTCAAGCCATCCAAGAATGGTCCTTGGGAAGATTGTATAGATAACTATCCTGTGAAACTAGTTGTTTAATGAAAGAACAGTTGCATTGTAGGCTTCTTGTGGGTGTTGTTCATCATTCATTGGGTCTAACTGTCTTATCTTGCCTACATAGTCTTTGAATTGGACTTTCTTGGTCTTTTATTTGGCTATGAGTTAAAAGATGTGTTTTTTTTTTCTTTTTTTCTTTTTAGTTTTATTTATTTTTGCTATATTTCTCTAAGAGTACTATGGCATTAGCATTTATTCATTCTGAAATCTGAAATTGCTGGCATCAAATACTTTGTGTAACAAAATTTATGGAACTTTCACTTGAATTGATGTTCAGAGTGTTTCGTCTTTCTGTGGCAAAACACACTCCTATGATAGGAGTCCTATCTGTTATAGATCATGATTAGCAAGATTTACCCAGTTATGCCTGCACAAGGGAGATATCTATCATGCGAGATTCTTTCTAGCATCACCTCATATGACCTTCTCATCTTTTGCAGTGTTGATTAGGTCTGATCGGTTTCCTTCTCTACCGAGTAGATTGTGCAGAATGTAACTGCTTGAGATGGTTGGTTGGAATTCTTAATTCTTTCTTCCAATTACCGTCTGTTTATCCTGACATCCCAGTTATGAGCAGTTTGCATTAGCAAGAGCTGTGAAATTAGGATGTTCAATGTTTTGTCATTCTATACGAGTTGCATTAGTTAGGAGGAAGCAAAGTCTCACCAACCATTTTCTAGCTTGCAGTCACATCTGTTTCAGGAAGTGGAATGGCAGGCTAATGTTTACCGTGTGGCCAACCAAACCTGAGCATCCCTCGTGAGATTGTCTATTTTTGTGTTTGCTATTAATGTCTGTGACTAATGTCCCAGAAGATGTCTTGAAACCTGTAAAATGTGACGGACACGGTCTTGAAATTACTTGTCAACTAGAAGTTGGAATTTGATAGGAGGAATTGAAGCCTTGTGTATATATGTAGATGTGATGATGTTAATCTTCTTGAATCTCTGGTTCTCTGCTTCATGGACATTATCTAAGATCAGTGCTTGTAGCTTCTTAAAAAAGCTCATTGAGTTGCTTCTAGCTATTTTGCAACCTTGTGCATGACGTCTTCGGTTGCTTACAAGTTTTTCAATTCCTATTCTTAAGAGAATCTGATAAAAAGTTTTTGTCGCAAGGTTTGCCTACCTTTTCAGCTCACAATTAGGCCTAGCATGTGAAATATAGACATAAGTTGAATGTGATATACCTGATAAATCTTGTTGGTCAAGCTTTTCAGCAGAATATTAAGGTCAGACAGAAGCTCACACCTTATCAACTATAAGATTATGAGTTGCAATACTAGTTAGGGTCAGAAAAAGGGTGGTTTCTGGTGCACCCATCTTCTAGAATAAGTCACAATCGGCATCTATTTCCACCAACCTGAGAAATTTCCATTCGTGTTTTGTTCCAAAGACAACAAGCATATATACAGCATAAAAAAAAAAAAAAAAGTGAACATGCAGACAAAGGCTGCGAGCTTAGAATTCAAGATTCAATCGTCATAATTTGACAGATTCCAAAAACTAGTGTCTGTGAAGAAACTGATGCAAATGTAATTGAGGCCTTTTCTTTTCCCCTACGAGCAGCGATTGAAAATTCAAGGGAAGAACCGGTCAATTTGCAAGGCTTAAAATGATTTTTAATCCAAATGATAAGACAATTCTGGAAGTTGACCGTGTGCTGCTTATTGTGTTTTGAGTTAAAACCTCAAGCAACGTGTCCTTTTTGTCTTCTTTCATTAGACACCGTAATTGACTGAACGTTAGTTTATTATTATTATTTGTTCTTTCAATCATTATCATTATTACGAGTTTTTTTGTGTTAAAAAGAAAAAATCATGATGATCATTAGTGTGATACATAATTTTTACCTTTTTTTACTTTTTTTATACAGAACAATTAACATTTTTTAACATTTTTCTCGTGTTAAAACTTTTAAAAAGAAATCATGAGAGAATAGAGAATTAAACATATAATTTTTACCAATGTCCCGTAATAAAATAATAAACTATCTTTTTTATATAGGTTAGACAAATTAGCATTGTTAATTAATAATGATAGTGTATATATATGGTATCTAAAATAATTAATTTTTTTTTTTTTTGGTAATGGACCTGACACCCATGGGGAAGACTCAACCACCAGTTGACAAGTTGTTTATCATTAAATTAGTTGAATTGTGATATGTGTTTAACATGCCGTAATTTTTTAACCATAGATTTCTTGTTTAAACAAGCTATTTATTTAAGAATATCCATTTATGATGACGCAAATGACTTGTATTTTTGGACTAAACAACATACACTTGCGTCTGTTTGCTTAGAAAGTTTCTCTTATTTTCACATTGGAATGTGCATTTGTTGAGGTAATGGAGTTTTTCAAAATCTTTATTAATTTAATTCATAATGCTGCAAATTCTGTGAATATAGTTAGATTTCACTCCGATTTTGCTCTTTCAATACATTTGAAAAGCATATGATTAAGAATTTTTTTTTCTCATCTTCATCGAAAAGAATTTCTATAATGCTTATAATTTTGTGATTGATTTTTATAATAAATTTTTATTTTTCTCAAAAAAGAGAGTTAGTCATATTACATATGTAATTTCCCTCTTTCATGTGATAGATGAAATTTCATGATAGAACCAATCCTTCCAGATTTCAAAATCTTGTGTTAAAAAAAAAAAAAAATACAAGGATGATCAGTGGAAGGACTCAAGTTAAGCATTAAAAAAATAAAAAGAAAAAATAATACCTTAATTGACAGAAGGTATTAAAAGAAAAAGTCAATAAAAGGTGATGGCGCCCTTACAAAAAGTTCTAAATTGGTTATGAAATGTTTGTTACATTCATTGCGATAACAAAGAGTCACTGACCTACAATAACAAAGAGTTACTCAACTATTTGCTTAAGAGTTACTGACCTTTTTGCTTTATATAATTTAAAAAAAAAAAAAAAGGTACACATGATCATTCATAAAAAGCGTTGCCAAAAGTTAGAATTCTATAACATTCAGCAACAAAAATTTTGGACTTCATTCACAATAAGTTTAGCATTAGAATTTAACAAAGCTATCGTCACAAATAATGAGTAAAATGTGTCAAATTAGATCTAATAATAGCTGTTAAGGGGTGAAATTTTGAACTCAAATCAATATATATATATATATAAGGTGATGATATTAGCATCACGGTTAGTAGTGACAGGTTATCCAATTAATCAGAATATGGAATAACAATAACGTTAGTCCTAAAAGATAGTACATTTTTACAATTAAGTCCTAGAAGAAAAAAATTTTACAATCAAGTCCTAAAACTAATTAAAATGTACAACGTTAGTCCTACTCCGTCAAGCCTGACAGAAATTGATGACGTGTCAGTCATCTTACACTTTTTCTCAAAACATGTTGATGACTTGTCAGTCATCATATAGGAATCCATAACACCTCATCACCACATCATTGCCACATATGCCACCTCAGTTTTCCACCTTTTGGAGACTAACCACGCTCCTCAATTTGGTAGCAGCAGCATGGGTGTGGTAATCGATTTGGACGTCGCAACAACAACCATAAGAGCAGCAACTGGCTTCACATTCGACCTGACACCACCAAAAAGAGAGAGTAACAATCTTAAAGAGGAGGAGGAACTCTCCTTGATTTGCTCTCAGAACAGAACAGGCAGCAAAAGAAACAAAACCTTGATATAGTAACAAGTTCAAAAAAATTCTCCCACCTTCTCAATATGGCATCAACCAACTCAGTAAAAATATTGGAGACCTGCAAGGTTGCTTCGACAGCCAACCAATCACGCAATCAGCCACCGAATCATCTCTCCCTCTTACCTTTTATGATATAAAATGATTTAAATTCCCTCCAACTGAGAATCTTTTCTTCTACAAACTCACTGACTCAACTTCTGCTATTTTTAACTCAACAATATTCCCTACACTCAAACATTCACTCTCTCAGACCCTTCTTCATTTCCTCCCTCTGGCTGGTCACCTTACATGGCCTCCGAACTCCCCAATACAGGCCATTGTCTACTCTCCGAATCACGGTGTTTCATTAACACTTACGAAGTCTAATGCTGATTTTGACAACTGCATCAGCAAGTTATTGTTGGGAATCAGTTATCCAACATAGATGTCAAAACCCAAGTTAGGGAAATTTCAAAAATTTGCCAACATAACCCTTGAACTTAATCAAGCATTCCAATTCCAAGGACCCAATTTGCAATTAATCATATAACTAATTCACAATCAACAAAGGAAATCAATAAGTTGCGGAATTACTTACCAATTTCTATGAGTTTGGTGAAGACCACATGTAATCTACTACAATGGATTCTCCACCATGATTCATCCCATGAATCATCCTCTTGGAGCTCCCCACATATGAAGCCTCTAGCTTGAAACACCAAGTTTTACCTTATCTCCATCTTGCCTTGATCATTTGGTGCTAAGCTTGCCCTTTCCATGACCTTGAAGCTAGCCCCTTTAATCTTCCATGCAAGAGGTTGAAGGTTCCTTTAGGATATGTATTTTTTTATTTTGTGTTTTTTT
>CATIWK010013914.1:0-18799 GCA_949634005.1 Mallotus japonicus | reverse complement strand
AATATAAAAGGAGAAAATTTTGTTTATTTATTGTTGTTACAACAGTTGAAGATATTTATTGCTTGGTTTAACAACAATTGAAGATGTTTATTTTATAATTATTCATTTGAAAAAAAAAAGGTCTTAAGAGACAAAAATATTGAGCAAAAAAAAAAAACGTTGAGAATAAAATGAAGATAATATCTTAAAAATAAAAAAAACGTTGTGCAAAAAAAGTTGAGAAAAAAAGATGAAGACATTAGAAAAAAATTATTGAGAAAAAAATGAAAAACAGTAGAAAAAAATGTTGAGCAAAAAAACATTGAGAAAAAAAATAGATGAAGATAGTAAAAAATATTGAGTAAAAAAATATTGAGAAAAAATAAATGAAAACAGTATAAAACAAAAAAATTGTTGAAAAAAAAAACAAATAAAATATTGAAAAAAGTATAAAGTAAAAAAAATTGAAAAAATCAGTAAAAAGAAAAAAAAATGCTGGAAAAAAAAAGACAACCCTAATGGTAGGGGAGTGAGCTATATTTGAAAGAAAAAAGTTTGAAAAAATATTTTTGAAAGTTTTTCAAGTCAACAACATTTTTGAAAGTTTTTTTTTTTTTATTTTTGGTCTATTTATGTAAAGATCCCAATATATTTTGCTTACATAAGTAGTTCCTTTGAAGTCCACTCATTTTTTTTTTCAAATCTATCATTAAATAATGACACTAAAAATAAAAACAAACAAAACCATACAAAATTATTATATTAATAAAATATTTATTCATTTTCAATTAAAAATATATTACTTTTTGATCTCATTTATAGTTTAAATATTTTTATTTAAATCTTTTTTAATTATATCTGAAATATAATTGACAGATATAAATATGTACCGTAAATATTTTTATTAAAAATAAATTGTTTTTTATTTTTATATACACTTACGTTTCACAAGATATCTTAAAAAACTAATATATTATTATTATTATTATTATTATTATTATAAAGAGTAGTCATATACGATAATGTACATAAATTTATTTTTTTTATTTCTAAAAATAAATATGGACCATTTAATCAATTTTTAATGTAATATCATTCATCCGATATGAACTTAAAAACCTTAAAAAAAAATGAACTTATATAGAGTAGTTAAGTGGCCAGTAATCTCTAAAAACATTTTGAAATGTAAAATTCGAATATTGATTTGTAAAATTTATTTTTATCTAATTTAAAAAGCATGACTGTCTTGTTATTGTACCATATATCCACTGGTATTACATCATATGACTTTCCTATTACTCAAAAAGAAAAAATCAAAATAGAGAGAGGGCTCCATCTGTACATCCCCTATTTTCAAAAGGCAAATATTGGTGACCAGAGCTAAATATGTTTGGAATTGTTATCTGTTCCCATGAAATTTTGTTGTTGTTCCCTAGCTACGTGCATTCTGAATTTTGTGGTCTATTTATAGAATTCTCCGAATCACGTTTATGAGATCTATTATTATTAGTTTTTATATTTATTAATTTTTAGAAAAAAATGCTGTTCAAAAAAATTTAAAAAAAAATTAAAAGGGTAAAAGTAGACCAATTTTGCCTATTGTCTTATATATATATTGCAGGTTACATTTGAATTCTCATCTCAGATAAATAAATGCTTAATCAGCATATACATCCTGAAAATTTGTACAGAATCAAATCAATTCTACAACAAAACATTGGTCTAATCCAGACAGATGTGTGTAAAATTCTAACTGATGTATATGATTTACAGCAGTAACTATGAGACCAGAGATGAAGTCCTGCAATATAAACAAAGGACGCATGGGACACAAATTTCACCCCACCACAGAGTTAAAAAAATTAACTTCAGCATATAGTTCAATGATTGATTACTGTAAATTCCAAATCTCAGTTACTGTTATTCTTTAAAATCAACAAAGTTCCCTTCAAGATTACATGAGAAACAAGCAACGAATTCACAGTCACACCTTTTTTTTTTTAATCTTCTTTTCCCCTCCTGTTAAGGGGTGTACGCATATATCAGTTATGATACATGTTATACATTAAAAATTATGAATTATGGGCTGAAGATGATTACCAAAAAAAATAATTGTAAACTTCTTCTTGTGTGATATAGTACGTTATGCTTGAGACTCCTTCCACTCCAATCTGCTAAGCCCATCAACAATTGCCTTGCGAAACTCACCACCGTGCAAAAGGAAGGATGAGACATGCCCCCCAGTAACCCATCTCACCTCTGATCCCGGCCAAGCATTTTGAAGCTCCAAAACAGAATGCTTTGGTATGTAACCATCATCCTAAGAAACATGATTGGAGGCTGAATAAGATAAATCCTAAGATTGGGTTCGGCATCAAAGCTTTTAGAAATAACAAAAAATAAATGCACAATAACATGATTATGGGGCACTGAAAATTAGAACAAGACTTTCTAGAGCTCATAAATACTGATGTGCATGACCATCTCATATGAAGGGCCACATCAGAAGCTTAATATATTCACCTTGAGTGGCTCGCTGTCCTAAAAATTTCTTTAACAGATCGGCAAGCTAAATTACCAAATTTGAGTAGCAAAAAATAGGCCAGATATTTTTTAGAGAAAGAGAGAGAGAGAGAGAGCATGATAACCTATTGATGCAGGCAGATGGGCTAGGATGACAATTCTTTAAGTAAAATGCATTTGACAGATAAAATGATACACAAAAGAGAAATTAATGCATGCTCGACAATGAATGCATAGGTAATCTACATATATAAATGCATTTGAAAAAAATGATGTGTATTTGTGTGATAGGCAGTGAAATGCTACAAGAGACTAGGAACAAAATAACTGCAAAGTTCTTGACAGTGATTTTAAACATCATATAGTGGTATAAGGTATACTTACAGTGGCAGCAACAAATATTACAGCATTGGGATTTTTGGGAATTGGAAAGCGTGTGACATCTGTGAGGGACAATACAGTTCGCATCCGTTCTTGCACCTCCTGGAGAGTTGTTGCAGCCTTTTGTACTGCAAGATCCTTCCTCAGAGCTTCCCAGGCAGTGCCATGCCTCAATATCCCCTCACAGAATGCCACAGCAGCAGAATGTGGGGAGAGAAATGGCAAAGTTGCAACAGGTGTTGGATGCAAAGATCCAACCATGGCAGCATGAACTCCCCCTAAATTAAAGAGGATCATCAAATTTTAGAAGTCCCAAATAAAATGTAAGATGTTTTTAGAAACTGTTATTTTTGGTTTCCCTGAAATATGTAATGTTTTTAAGTAGAATTCCAACTGTTGATGACCAGATATCAACTCACTAAAGGCAAGTACAATTTTGAGCATTATGAAATAGTTTTTACCCATGCTGAGTCCACAAACGCCCATCTTGCTAAACCCTGCCTCAGAGTCTAGCCAATGTAAGAGACTCCGTGCCTCTTCAATGGTTGCTCTACCTAATAAAAGTAAGTCACTAACACACAAGAGTTTTGCACCACTCTGCAGCATAGGGCGTCTTTGTCCATAGAAGGGGCTGGAGTTTCATATATAAGTTGAATCCAACGTTATTAGCTTAGAATAAAATTAAAAGAGAAAACTTTCATCTTCTAGAAGTAGTACTGTAATAGCAAAAGATTGGCTCTAACCTTTCCAATACCATGGTTGCAATGTTTTCCTTCAACAATGGCGCTCCAAGACGCAATCTGCGTTCAAATGTATGGTCCCCCGTGCCTGAAAAGAGCAGCTAATACATGTAATTTCTTACAGCAAAGTGATAACTGCCAAATTCAGCACCAATGTTAACCCAAAGTTCACAATTAACAAACAATTTTCCCTAAGATGAGATAATTTTGATTGAAAAAAAAAAAAAAAAAACCCTTGATAAATTTATATATCATTCTGCCAAGGAAAGGGAAATGACTCGAGCAAATTTTTGCGACTCATGAAGTAACGTACATTTTGGAGTGCATCAAAGCAGATAGGAAGTAGCATCTGGATCAATACTTAAAGTTTCTTCAATTGAATGCCAGTCCAACAATCTAAAGGTACAGCACAAGTAATAACCAGATTGAAGAAAGTAATTTTTCACTTCAACCTATACAAGTGAAATTCCTCTGCAGAAAATGAGCATCATAAGAACAAAAAGAAAACACCTTATTCAAATGTCTATCTGACACAATTCTCAAATCAACTATCAAAATTGAACCTTAGAGAATTAAAGAAGCTAGAGCAAACATATAAAATGTCTAATGGCTATCAAACATACTTGTAGCAGAACAAACCAACTAACTCTATTACAAATAATAGTATTGGACAACAAACACATCCAAAATTTTTTAAAACAACATTTAACAACTAAACCATAAATCCCATCCAAATTCTCCATCAGAAAATTTAGCAAAGTTAAATGTAAAATTTAAAATAACGAAAGAGGCCTAACATGTAGAAGGTTACCTGCAAGATGAACCACACAAGCCATCTTCTGCGGAGGAACAAATTTTGGGGCAAGAAAAGCAACCCTTGCAGTATGACTCTCAGGAGGCAATGCACTAAGGAGCTGCTCATCACAAGGAGTCCTAAACACCCCTTCTCTCAAACGGGCAGTTTTAGTCTCCCAGACAGTTCTCCAAATGGGTTGTACCAAAATTGGAGGCCAATTCTGTCCCTCCGCTTCAGGAAATAGCTGCTTATGTATTATCTCCAAAAGATCAAGCTTTGAACCACCCCAACCTCTAGAGAAGAAGGGTGGGCTTATTTTGGTTCTATGCATTAATGCTCCATAAATATGGTCAAGAACATAATGCAACATTCCTAAATTGACAGTCACCATTTTTTTTAAACAACCCAGAAACTCAGACACCAAAAAGGATTGAACTTTTTCAGATTTCAATAAAATTGGAGTAATTTAAAAGAAACCCATAAGAGAATGTAAGCATATAATCATCTTCAAGAGATAAATTTGATTGAAAGGCAAGATTTTCAAGAGGCACAGAGGAAGCCAGATTCGAAAAGCAATAGAATTCGAAGACTAATACAATTTGGGTTGAGATTTATTTCATATAATAATAATAATAGGAAAAATAATTCATACAGAAAATAAACAGATCCAATAAGTTAAAAAAAAAATTGAAACAAGAAAACACCGATGATTGTGAGTGAGAGAAACGAGGGGAGATCCAGAAATTATGAGAGGACGATAGAGCAGGGAATGGAGATGCTGACGATGACTTACCAAATAAACAAAACATTCAAAAAAGAAAACAAGGGGCTGAGGATTGAAACTGGCCAATGACACGTTGTATTTGGGACCCATTTAATGTCTATGTGCCACCTCAAAAAATTTGATTTTTTTTTTAATTTTCGGATAAGGTTCGATTTTTTTTAATATATTTTTTTTACCGAAGGGATTTTTTTTAATATATTAACACCTAAAGATAACTTAATTAAAAATTAAAAATTAAATAATGTTTTTAATTCTATAAAATTATCTTTATTAGTTATTAAGTACCATTAGTTATGAATTTACAAAATGCGTAAAATATAAAATAAAATTATTAAATAAATAATTTAAGTAAAATTAAAAATAAAATATATCACATTAATTTTTTAATTTTTATTGTCATAGTTTTTTAATTATAATAGGATTATTTTTTAGATTTATTATTGGAGTATATATAATAATATTTTCGTTAAAAAATAATATTGAATAATTACTGTAATTTTTTAAATAATGAAATTTTTAATGGTTTAGGAGAAATGTTTTGAGTAATTTAAGATAAAAAATACCTAGTATATGAATACTTTTAGAATTTGAATAGTATTAGAATATGAATAATAGTGTTTTAGTTAAAAATAATATTAAAAAACTACATGTATGATAGTGTTATAGTTAAATAATATTAGAAAGCTATATAAATTTTTTATTCTTAATTTTTTTCAAAAAATAGGATTTTTAATAGTGCTACACATTAGTTTTTAAAGGTGAATACTAGACATTTGTCAAATTTTAGACTTAATAATTTTATATATAATGATATGATTTTTATATTTTATGATCTTTGTTAAAAATTTATTGGTTGATCAATTCATGGGGACTTACCTAACAGAATAAAAAAATAGAATTTCAGAAATTTTTTAAGCCTTTTGTTTGGTTTAATTCCATTAGAGTGTGTTTGGATGTAAATATTTGATTTGAAATATGAGATTTTAAATATTGAAATTTCAAATACAAGGATTTCAAATAACATATAGTTACATGTTATTTCAAATCCTTATTAAATGAGTTATTAAGCTCATTGTGGATTTGTTTAAAATCCTCATAATAAAAAATTCATAAAGTTTCCGAACAAGAGATTTCATTGAAATCCAAATCCATGCTCAATTCCTTTACATCCAAACATAGCATAATGGATTCATTTCATTTGAAAATGAATTCCAAATAGAATTCATTTGCAAATGAATTTATTATTAATGAAGTGTGTTTGGTTCAAATGAATAGTTTGTGGAATTCATTTAAATAAATTCCATATTTTATTATATTGTGTTTTGTATAAATCTAGAATTCAAGTTAATTTTGATTTTGGTCAAAAATACCCTTCTAAATAGATTATGTTTTTACCTTCTTTTTAAATTTCATATTACATTATTAAAAGTGTGATTATTTAACATTCAAATTAATATTTAACTTTTTTAAAATATTTAATTTCTTTTTAAATATTTATTTTAAATTAATGTTCCAATTTATAAATTTTTAATTTTTAATTAAAAATTCATTAAAAAAATAAAATTATGATTATGTGAAAAATCTAAATTAAGGTTAGACTAATTTAAAAAATTTGAATAATTGTAAACAAAAACACAACTCATCTACAAGTATCATCGACTATATATATATATATATATATTTAAATAACAAAATAATAATAATAATAAAAGTCTTATAATTCCGTTAGCTCATAGTTTAAACCTCAACTTTATTATGTTTTTATATGAAATAGTTATAGATATAAATGTATTTGTAATTTGTTAACAAAGGTAACAGTAGTACAACCAGGCCAAAATTAATAGGGTGTACTGTACTTCAAAAATCTGCACCGAGAAACCATTTAACTGTTAACCTTTTTTTTTTTTGTTCTTAATCCAAATTATCTTAATTATTTGGACTTATATCATCAATCCAAATCAGTGTTTTATTTGATGATTCTTACATAATTACCGAATTAAGAGTTAGTGCTATAGGCAAAGCAATTAAAAAGTAGTGTAGAAGGCAAAAAAAATAAAAATAAAGAACTCCTCGAAAAATGAAAACAAAAATAAAAATAAAAATAATGAGGATAGTTTAGTCATTTTAGAAATATAGCTTCAAAAATTGTGGAATTCATTTGCAAATTCCACCAATTTCATTAGAATTTCATCTAGTTATAATAAATTTCACAATTTTAAAAATATGGAATTACAAATGAATTCTATAAGTTATTCATTTAAACCAAACACACAATATTTAGAATTACAAATGAATTCTACAAAATTTTATGGAATTCATTTATATCAAACACACTCTTAAGGAATTTATTTATTGATCAATTTTATTAAAAATATTATGAATAACAAAATTAAAGTTATAGTAAATTAAAAATAAAAAAAATTACGGATTTAAAAAGCCTTAAACAATGAAAGTAGGCTAAAGTGCAAGTTTGCTCCCTAAATTTGGATCCAATTGAACATAAATGCGAAGAGCAATCGTACTATTGATCGACTTTTTGGTTAATTAACCACCAACTTTTCAAATCCAATCAATTATTCAAATCAACTTTCTAATAAAAGCTTTTGTTATAGTACAAATATTTATATCTATATAAATTAAATTACATCCGTTAAATTTATTTTTATTTAATTATAACTATTGATTTTTTTGTGTACCAATACCTATAAATTGTATCAATGATTACAATTAAATTAGTGATAATCTAATGGTTCAAAATCTATTTGTATTGATATAAATGGATGTATTGTAGAATGATTCTCTAATAAAATTCAATTCACTTCAAAATTATTTTTTTAACTAACTCATCCATAATATTTTATAAGTTAGTAATTAAATTCAATTTATGTCACATTTAAAAAAAATAAGACGCATAATTTAAAAATTAAAATTTCAATAAATTTTTAAATAATATTTTTTTTTTCTTTCTAATAATTATTTCTTTAAGGGAAATGGGAAATTCTACCATTACTTTATTTTTTATTTACTTTATATATACTTTGTTATTAATACCATAGGATGAATGTAGACAATACATATGATTTAAATTGAATTAAGTTGAAAAATTCAAAAATTAAATATTGAATAATGGTGAATTCTACCATTACTTTGTTTTAAACAAAATAACATACTTTAGTTTTTAGATCCAATTAAAAAATAACACATGACATGTTTAAGTAAAAAAAATATAATATTAAAATAGATATTAACCTGAGATAGCAAGCTACTAGGTAATTCTTAGAAATACTAAAATAACTAAAGTTGCACTAAAATTCTGTACACTGTAATACTTTAAGAAAATAAATATAAAATAAAATAAAAGTTAAATAAATAGCTAAATTTTTGTAAAGTTATTAGTTTTTTTTTTTGTAAATTAAATATTTCCATGTACACCCTAATACTTTAAGAAAAAAATATATAAATTAACGAAAAAGTTAAATAATTGGGTAATTTTTTGTAAAGTTATTAATTTTTTTGTGTAAATTAAATATTTCCATGTACACCCTAATACTTTAAGAAAAATAAATATAACATCATGAAAAAGTTAAATAAATAGCTAAATTTTTGTAAAGTTATTAGTTTTTTATGTAAATTAAATATTTCCATGTACACCCTAATACTTTAAGAAAAATAAAGATAAAATCACGAAAAAGTTAAATAAATAGCTAAATTTTTGTAAAGTTATTAGTTTTTTTTTTTGTAAATTAAATATTTCTATGTACACCCTAATACTTTAAAAAAATAAATATAAAATCACAAAAAAGTTAAATAAATAGCTAATTTTTTGTAAAATATATATTATCAAAATTTTGAAAATAAATACTATATATATATAATTCAAATACATGTCTCTTTTATTTTTATAATTTTACATTAAGAAAATTTAATTACCTTATCTTTTTAAATTGGATTAATAAGTTAATAATTAAAACAACATTAATTATCTATGAAAGTTAAGTCCATCGTATGATATTTTTTAAGGAATAAATTAATTTGAAAAAAAAATTAGTGGCTAGATTCCATCACTAATTGTATTACTAATCTATCTCAAATCTATCATTAATAGTTTTAAGCAAATTTTTAGATTAATTTTAGTAATCGATTTGATGTATGTCACTAAATTTATCAGAAAATCGTCACAAATATCCATCACAAAAGTCGGTCATTATTTTTTCTTATTATATTCAGATAATTTTATTGACAGATTTAACTTCTGTCACTAATAACATTTTTTTTTGAGGGAAAACAACTGAATAAAACTATATAGAAAGGCTATCTCTAGCCAGAATGTTCAATACAGCATCAGGAGGCATAAACCACTCCTGGAGATCAGTAGAAAAGTGAGCAAACTGTGAATGTGCAAGCTTGTTTGCAAACCTTTTGACAAAACGAAATTGCAACTTAGGAAAATACTTAGCTAAAGCTAAACAATCTGAAATGATTAAATCAAAACTAGAAAAGACCAACAGAACCATACAAGCTTGAAACTACATTAAGAGCATCCAATTTAACAATAACAGCTTCAACTTGAAAGTTCTTCAACCAGCTGAGAGCTTCCCTAATGCTCAAAGCCTCAGCTTCCTTAGGTGAGAACGACCCAATCAAAGGAACTGCTCCTGTTGCAATAAACGAGCCACTGGAGTCCCAAAGCACAAAACCAGAACCTACAGGCGCATTATAACCAAAAACAGTAGCGTCCACATTTAATTTCAACCAGCTAAAGTCTGGTTTCGACCAAACTAAATCCCCAACAGGAACATTGCTAACCTAAATCAAGGAAGAACCAAACAAACCACGCGCAACACGCCATTGATATAATGCCCATCCTATATTATTTAGAATAACCGAGATAGAAGAGCTACGTTTTCTCCATACAATATTATTCCAATTAGCCCAAATCGCCCTACAGATACAAATAAAAAGATTAACATCCTCAACAGATAAAGCACAGAACACCGAATTCAACCAAGCCAGAGGGGAAAGGCCATCAACAAGAATTAAAGATAACCCACACCGATGCCAACAATCTAAAGCCATTGGACAATCATACAAAATATGGGTTATTGATTCTATACCTGATAAACAACATGGACATAGATCATCAATTGGAACACGTCTAGATCTTAAAACAGCAGTTGTGGGCAAAACTTTCAAGGCACATCGCCAAATAAAGTTTTTAACTTTTCCAGGAACTGTCAATTGCCATAATTTTGTCCATAAACCATCAAAAGAGATGGACACTTCTCTTTGAAGCAATCGATAGCAGCTTTTTACTGAGAAAAGTCCAGTAGACGAGGGAAACCAACTCCACACATCTTCAACATCCTAAGTTCCAAGCGGAATCTTTAAAATGAGATCCCTATCATGATGGTTAAATAAGTCGCACACCACATCAACATCCCATTTCCTTTGATTAACCAGAAAGAGAGAAGAAACCAATGAAGAAGATACATCGGGAGACAAATTCGAAGATACTAACCCATTTGAAGGACACGACAACCGTGGATCAGAACTAATCACCACCGAATTACCATTGCCAACAAGCATTATGGCCCCTCGCCTGATAATTTCTTGAGTAGCATAGAGACTACTCCAAATGAAACTAGGGTTCACCCCTAATTTCGCTTTCATAAAAGAACATGAAGGGTAATAACAGGCTTTATAAATTCTAAAAACAAGGGAATTGGGCTTAAAAATAAATTGTCAGGCCTGCTTACTTAACATGGCCAAATTGAAGTTGCGCAAATTCTTGAATCCCATTCCACCACTTCTCTTCGGTTTGCATAGACCATCCCAAGCAACCCATCTGATTCCTTTGCTAGAATTTTCGCCATTTCCCCACCGTCACTAGTAATGTTGTTTATCAAAATTTCTATCATGAGTCCACCATTGATTAGTAATAATTTAATGACGAAAATTTTCATCACTAATTTATATCACTAAGATTATGCTTTTTTAATAAATGATTCATCAATCTTATTATTATTTATTTTGAAGGATCAAGCTACTTGAAGAATTTCACAAACTAAAAGTTTGGTTATTAGCAAATTTTTGTTATACAAATTCCAATACAAACAATATACAAAAGCAAATACCAGCTATATATTACAAATAATCCAATAAAAAATCTATTACACCTTCAAATATTTTAAGATAAAGAAGTATAATTTTATGAAAATTTAAAATTTATTAAATTTTTATTAAATCATGCATAAATATAATAATAAAATTATATATATTTTTTCAAATTAATGTTTAAATATATCAAACATAGGATGTCATAAATCCTAGAATATTATATGTTTGTGAGAATGAATCTTATGAAAAAATTATAATTTTTCAAAATTTCACTTTTTATCTTATATATTTTATATGAAATGGTTTTTGTTGTTCATTAATCTTTTTTACAAAAATAGCCATTATTTTAAAAAAATATAATGGTATTTTGTGAAAAATATATATTTATACGATAAATCTTATAAAAAAAATAATTTTTCTTATTAGATGCTAAATAACATAAATAAATCTTATAAAAAAATAGTTTATCTTATTAGATGCTAAATAACATAAATGTGTAAATTTTCATTAACAATTCATGAAATAAAATAAGATTAAATTTATTTTAATTTTATATTGATTGTGAGAAAAATTAAAAAGACAAATGATAAAAATAAGCATGATCATGACCGTGATCACACTTGTGACTGACATCATGGTTCCGAGTCACGAGCATAAGCTTTAATGAAGATCAAGTACCAAAGGACATAAAGGTGCTCACAGTCTTAGTGATGACCGTGACCAAGCAATCACAGTCCAGCTGGCAGATGCACAACGGTCACTTGGCTGTCTCAACGGCTAGTTCAGCGTTAGGCAAATTCCACAAGTGCACGATTCGCAACAAGTAGTAAAGAGTGAGTATGAGTATCGTTCCCACGAGGAGATTGATACCAAGTACTAGCCTTAATTGTATTTCCACAATCTAACAAAGTTGAATAATTTTCACTTCGAATAATAATAAATTAAACAACTAATCAGTAAAAGAAAACTAAAGCTGAAATAATTCTTAATAAAATTAAGTAATTAAAAACTAGAGTCTGGATTTGCTTCACTAGCTATTACTTGGATTTTAGGATCTTTCACAGTTCAATTCGTTAGCTCAATTAAGGGTAAACCACTCAAATTACCTAGAGTTTCTTTCGAGTTCATCTAAGAATACCAAAGTTAATTACAGCCTATTTTCATGGTCACGACAATTAACTAGGGTTCATTAAGTTCCTTAGCAATTTATTACTCCCCGAAGGATTCGTCTACTTTCGTAATCGATGTTCCTAAGTTTTACAAGTCTATAAGCCGATAAATCATGCAACTTTCATTGTCTCTAATCTACCCAAAAACATGCATTCAATCAGGCCTAAAATCAAACATAAGACATAAAGCACAACTTGTAAAATTGACTGATAATTAATTCAATGAAAGGAAATTAAGATCCAAACAAGTAATAGACTAGTTACACAAATCCAAACCCTAAGATGAGTTTAGCCACTCATGATTGTGGCAAATAACACAAACATGAAAAGAGTTAAAGATGAAGAAGAAATAATATTGATTGTTGCTCTTGAATCTTGCCCAACTCCTACTTCAATCTTTGTCAATTGCTTGTTTGTGTCTTCAAAAATGTGAAAGGAATGAAATATGAATGGAATGGAATTAGATGATACCCCCCAAAACTCTCTTGTTTTCCCTTTTATAAGCTAGGTCTCATGGGAAACCTAGTTGCACTTGAATTCCTCAAAAGGAAGCTCTCTTTGTTCGTCAGGGTTTCAGTCACAGGATGATGGAACACGTCCTTGATTTTACGTCACTACTTCCATCATAGCGTGACACATCTGGTGACAACCCTTTCGAGATTCTTCAATTTGTACAGATGGGATCATCGCTTCCATCAGGGCGTGAGCTAAGTGGTGACAGCCTTCACTACTTCCATCATAGGGTGACAGAACCCACGACGCACCAGTCCTTGATTATTTTGGAATTCCTTTCTAGACTTACCTATAAAAAGGGAAATACTTATTAATATAAAACTCCTAATTTAACCAAAATTAAATAAAAGATAATAAAATTAAATTAAAGGTTTAAACCAATATAATTTCTTATTAAACCTAAGTTCTACCCAATCATAGCTAATTATTTATTCAAAATTCATTAAAATTCAACTCTAAAACAAGTGTAGAATTACACTCAACATATTTAGTTTCTAAAACGGATTTTCTAATTTGTTTCTAATTTCCAACTTGTGTTTTCCTTAAATTTTAATAATTTTTTATAACATTACTAATTAAATTAGTTTAAATGATATATTAATTAATAGTTTTAACAACTACAAATGATTATTTATGAACAATACACTTGCATAACAATATAATAATTTTACATAATCTTCATACATGCACAAATTTAATATTTAACTAGCGTATTTGTCATGAAATACAAGAATAAAAACTAAGTCTAATGACTAGAGAGTGAACACTTGTAATGGGATCTTAAGTATGAGAACCGGAGAACTCTACTCGCATCTTCCTCATATCTTCTTGCATCAATCTTATATGCTCCTACATTTGCTTTTGCATCTATGTATGTTGTTGCTGCAATTATATTTGTTGTGTAGCAACTGTTTCCCGTAGTTGACAAATCTCTTCCTCTAATACTTCCTGTTATGCTCGAGATGATGTAGAGGTTGAGGCAAAACTATAATTCAAGTAAAAATTAGATACCTCAGAGCCAAGCCCATAAACTCTTTAGCTTTTTAGCCCCCCTATAGCCTTCAAGTACAATTCAGTTTCATCTACTTCACGAGTATCACTAGACCCCTCATCCGATTGAGACATGTTCTCCTTAAGAGTCAAGTACCTATCCTACAAGAATGAATAATGAAAACATTCAAAATAAACCACCTAATACAAATAACAAAAGTTAAAAAAAAAGTCAAAGAGTGAAGTGTATTTACATGAATTTTCTTAGACTTTGCATCCATTAATTTCGATGTGCCCTTTTTGTATGTTTCTTCATAAAAAGCTTAAATGGATGAGGACCTCATTCTAATGTCGTTGCCTAAATAAAAAAAAAACCAAAAAACCATACCAAACAATTATTAATAATAAAATGGTAGAAAAAAATCCAATTTAAAGATTTATGGAAGAAAAATGAATTTAATTAGTAATTGTAAAGTATATAGTATGTTATGTCTGTTCATGTTAGTATATATAATAAAATGCCACAAGCAATTCAATGTAAACATTATAATGGTTGATACTTATATTTGTAGTTTTAAAAGCAGCCGATCCATTTCATGCTTTTTTCATTCTTAAGTTCTACATGTCATATCTGATTTTGGAATATATTGTTATGTTTTGTAAGCTTGAGAAATGGCTTGTTAATTGTGCTACTCACCATTCTTTTCCTATGTAATTGTAATTTTTCTTATGATAGCTTCTTCCAACAATGTCCTTTTTCATACATTTTTTGCTTAAAACTCCGCGTGATCTGATGAGCACAATCACCAGATGGATCCAACCTCTAAAAGAAATAAACATAAATAGGTTTATAATCAAAAGCCTAGCTCAACTAGAACATTGCACACTTAGAATACATGAATATTAATGCATACTCATTGTTAGTGACCATAATACATCGCCTGATACGATTCCCTATTGTTGTGGAAGTAGCAGCTGCATTTGATGAGGGCATTAAAGATAGGGAATGGGCATTATCAGTATCTTTCGGAGTAGAAGCAATAAATGTGTGTTGGGATAGGTCCTTATGACCATCTGCAGACTGAGTGGTGGGATGTGCTGAATTATGTTGAGTGGTTGAAGGTGTTGAATTATGTTGGGTGGTTGGGGGTATTGAATTATATTGAGTGTTTGGAAGTGCAAAATTATGTTAAGTGATGGGAGGTACTAAATTAGCATATTGTTTAATGGAAGGTGCTAAATCAATAGTTTGAGTGTTAGGAGGTGTTGAAATGTGTGGAGTAGTGGCAAGTGTTGAATGCATATCTTGCATTCTAATAGTCCCATGTTTATATGAATGAGTAGTCTGACAAGCATTATTTCCACCACCGCTGGAGGGAGCACACCTATGAAAATAATTGCCTCCTCTCATTGTTGCACTTGAAAACTACAGCATCTGAACAATAAGTGTGTGCAAAACATGAGCATTAGGTTCACATTAGATAAAATATGGAGAAAAGTTGAAATTTAACATGATTTATGAGCCCAAAAATATTTTTAGTAAATCAAGAATAAAGAATACAAATAAATCAGCCTCATGAATACATATAACATTATTAAGATATTTTTTATATATGGGGATGGTTCAACATTAAATAAGCATTAAGATTAAAATCAAATAATTAAGGCAAAAATTTTTAGTAAATTAGCATTAAGTTTAAAATCAACTAAGAACATTTTAAATGGCAAGCAAAAGTTTCTATATATATAAGTAAAAACAGGCATCTCTAATTGCATAATTAAGTTAATGATGCCAAATTAAGCAAATGCTGAGTTCAACTGCTATGTACTGACCCTATCCTAGTAATTGCTACCTAACTATTCTTTAACTCTACCATCTCCTTACCATCTGTGGCTGTGGTTATGGCTATATATGGTTATGGCTATGGCTATGGTTATAAAACTAAAGTTTATAAACCTTATTAAAGAAATTGATTTCACAACTGTAATTTTCAAAAAAAGATAACAGATTTAAATGTACTTAATTATCTAGCCAAGGAATTGCAAACCATCATCCATGTCCATAAACAGCTACTTCAATTTATGAATTGATTTTTCTGAGGGAAGTTGGTATTTCATGTGCTCCAAATATAACTGAATTGGTCTATAATTTATTTTTTTTTTTTTTGCACTCATTTGGTCCTTTTAGGTACAAAGAATGAGTTGTAAACTGAGACCATTATGTTGGCAATTTTTCTTTGAGCACCCTAAAGATGACACTTTTGTCATCAGGGGAAAATTATGATGCAATTGACAGTTAAAACACACAATATATATTAATGGATCGCCTAATACGCTGCCTTGTTTGTTAATTATTCTCTTATTTTATTTTACTAGATGGTGACATTGACAGCCTAGGCATCAGAAATAATATATACACTCCTGACCTAATGGAATTAGGGTTTCTCATAATATTGAATGGTTAACAATTAACAATTGACCTCCAAAAAAATATTTGACCTGATAACAATACAAGCATTGTTTGCGGATACAACTTTCATCAAATAGTACACGATCTGTGCATTTGAAGCTTTGAGATAAAAGTGAAATTTCCAAATTCGTATATTTACGCTTACATTAAAAAGGCACAACAGAAACACTTATCAAAATTTTTCAATTGCTTTAAGAAAAAAAATCAATCTAAATAGGAATTCCACATTGTAAATCCACTAACGAAGCAAAATATACATACACACATGTAAAGAAAAATATATAAAAATTACCTTAAGAAATCCAATCCATTGATGAAGCCCACAACCACTCCTTTCTTGAGAAAAAGCTATAGATCAATATGATAAGTGGGAGCAACTTCTTCTTCTTATTCTTCTAAAAACTCACGAAGCCCATAACCACCATGGTCCTCTTTCTTCTAATTTTTCTCTGATTAGTAACGTTGATGCTTGATACCCATTTTGCCAGCCACTATCGTTCCCTTTTCTCTAGTTTTTCTTATTACCCATTTTGAAAAAAAAAATTAACAAAAGTGAAAGTGGTGGAGAGAAAGTGGATAGGGAAAATTTAGGGAAATTTTTTTCTTAAAGACTAATGGAAAAAGCGGTGAAGAGAAAGTGGCAGATAAAAGGAAAATGTAGGGAGAGAAAAGTTAAGTATGAGAAAGGGAAACAAAGTGGAGGGAACTTAGAAACTTAGAAAATTTAGGAAAAATTTTTAGGGTCTGTAAATCTTTTCACTTGTAAAACAAATAGAAACAAGTTATTTGTCTTTAAAAAATTATAAAACATTGAAGTGCTTACTTTAATTAATTTCTAAATTAATTTTTTGATTTAATTTAAAACTATATTAATTGAAACTTATTCATTATAAAAGATAATTAAAGTTGTCAAAATAAATTTCTAAAAAAAAAGTAGTTTTCTGAGCAAAAAAATTGTCAAAATAAGGTTATATAAATATAATTAACCAATTTTTTTAGATATGGCTATAGATTCATATTCCCAATTTTTTTCTCTTTTAGAAAAAAACTCAATAATTTAAAAATAGGTTCAATATTTTATTTTATTTTATTTTTACTTTTCAATATTATTAGTTTCATTTTTTATTTTAATATATTCAACACATTTTTCTTTCAAATTTAATATATGTAAATGAAAAAATAAATTTTAAAATATATATATATAAAAGAATTATATTCCCAAATTCAAATTCATTTTGCAGACTACACAATTAAATATTGGGAAAATGATCAATTTTATCCTCAACTATGGACCAATTATCAAGCTAATCATAATTTTAAAGTCATTTCAATTTGCTCCTCGAACTTTTCGAGTTGTGCTAAATCTATCCAGATGACAATAAGCGTGTGCCAAATCTGACGTAGCCATCTTACGTGGCATAAGAGCGTTTGACATGGCAAAAAAAAAAATTAAAAACTTAAAACTCACCTCTATCCTTAACAATGGACCAATTATCAAGATAATCCTAATTTCAAAGTCATTTCAATTTGCTCCTCCAACTTTTCGAGTTGTGTTAAATCTATTAGACGACAATAAGTGAGTGCCATATATATATGACGTGGCCATCTTACGTGGCATAATAGCGTCTGACATGGCAAAAAAAATTAAAAACCTAAAACTCACTGTTTTACACTGCCAAAACGGCGTCACTTTTCCATGTCAGACGCTCTTATGCCACGTCAGATCTGGCACACGCTTACTGTCGTCTAGATAGATTTGGCATAACTCAAAAAGTTGGAGGAGTAAATTGAAATGACTTTGAAATTAGGATTAGCTCGATAATTGGTCTACAGTTGAGGATAGAATTGATCATTTTCCCTTAAATATTACTTACAACTTCTCTCAAGCATTTACATGCAATATGCTATGTGTATTATTTATTCAACAATAATAAATAAATAAATAAGTGAAGCTAGATATAAATTATACATAGTGCAAGCTGTGAAATATCTTCTAGAAAGTTGGGGGCGTTAGGAACAAGGCAAATGGGGATTAAAAGTTTAGAAACCAAAAATTAATCTATTTCAATTAGAAACGGAAAAAACTTTTAGGAATAGTATGGAAAACCACCCTATGGTTTCATGATTTTAGACTTTTAAGTACGTGGTTTTTTTTGTGACACTTTTAAGTACGTGTTTTAGCCGTTACACACTTTCCAGTATATGTGTCTAACACCGTTAACTTCATCCTATATGGTGCCTGCGTGTCAGCGCCACATAATGTCCACATCAGCACCATAATGTCCACCTCAACGCCACATAGAACGAAGTTAACAGTGTTAGACACTTATACTGGAA